>VZUI01017121.1:0-263033 GCA_013401135.1 Cettia cetti
GCCTTTTTTTTTTTTTTTTTTTTTTTTTTTTTTTTTTTTTATCCCAGACACTTTCATTTAGTGTATGAAAAAAGGCTTGAGACATATATTAATACCCAGGTAATGACTTTGCTCTGCAAGAGCTGTCTTTTAAAATACTTGTTTGTCTACTATAGTATCCAAGAGTAATTTTTTTGCTAAAAGGACTTTTCACACTTAGATGTCATTTCAGGCTTCAAGAACTATTACTTTAATCTGCTGAATGCTGGATCATCCCTAAGGTATTTCAGGACACCACTTAAAGTCAGCTTTTATAGGTCTTTGATGCTTTATGACTAAGACTATTTTGAAGTGGAAAGAATGTCTACGAAGTAGATACAGGGAAAAAATTAAAAATTATGCTTAGGCAATTCAGGATGGGGAAAGTAACAAGAAAACACATTAATGACTTGCAATATTTAATCACAAGCTACTGTTTGACTCCTTATAAAATAAATTTCCTGAAGATATTGTCCTTAAAAATTATTGATTTATGTTAGGATGCAGATTATTTAAGAACTCTGTAAAGGAATCAGACCCATCGGGGAGGTAAAAAGACATGGACTTTTGCAAGAATTATGTATTCAAGGGGGCTGCTATATATTATTAAAATAAGTGTTGTGGTATACAAAGTAGTTTGTTGTCTTTCAGTAACTCTGTCTTGGTTTGGCTGGCCATGATTTTTATAAGGGATTCCAGACGTTCATTTCATAAACATTTATCACTAATTTATAAATACTTGTTTTATGTAGTATGCTTCTACTAGTGAAAAACTATAATAATACTCAAATAAATATCAAAAATATAAGGAACATTTTTTCAGTGTGATTTCCTCACAGAAAAATCTTGGAAATCTTGTAATTTTAAATAGAAGTCCTCTGGAGATAGGAGGAAGTAGGACTTTCTGTGCAACCTTTGAAGAGTTTGATTTCAGGCGCTTTACAGGAACAATGGAAGAGGAACAGTTAGACGAAAATACAAACCCTCCAGCCTGTCTTGCACCAATATGGGATTACATATTCTTTTGCATTTGCAGCAACTAGAGCATGCAGGCATGTATAACAGTGTCTGCATGAGTGAACTGAGGGTACAGGTAATTCCTTTGTGTGTGACACTGGGCTCCTTATTCATGTGATGTAGGAGGTACCACTCAGTGTTGGCAGCTAGCTAGTGCTGTGAAGGCTTGTGCTCCTCCCTTGCTGTAGCTTGTGCCCTTGCCCTGTGCTATGCTTGCTTGTTTCCAGAGCATCAGGGTTGTTAGAACAGCAGAATTTCCATTATTCTCATTTTGATTGTCGTGGTATCAAATGTGATGAAACATACTTACTCACTAGACCATATATGCACAGCCTTTGTTAAAAGAAAAGCTGTCCTATTAATTTGTCTATCATTACACTGGAGTAATATGTAAAGAAGAATAAATAATACGATATGCTACATAACTTTAAAGAGCAGTGCATTCAAATTACAATTAAGGGTAGGGTAGCAGACCCACAAAGCACAAATGCTTTGTGTAGCACATCTGGGCTAATGAAACACCAACCTCATGCAAACTCGGGAATTTATTGTTAGTCCAATTGAAGTATTAGAAACCTAATTAAAATCTTATGACTAATCTAGCAACAATGATGCTAGCACATACAGTGGAAACCAGCCAATTACAATTTCTCATTTAAAATACAATTGTTGAACAAAGATTTCCTAGACTCTTTTACACACACCTCTATTATTCTGGGTCAGTAGATAGATGGAGTCACTGTCTAGCAGAATATAATAGGGGAGCGTTGCTGTATTGTGGATCCAGCATCTGAGGGGCTTCATTGACAGGAAAATCATGGTTCTAGTAGGACTTCTTCCTCATCATTTCTGGTTTCACTTGGTGTTATATTTATGTGTTAGCTTACAAATTTATTTGCTCTTTCTTCAATGGTCTGCAAATTCTGTGTTTTCATTGGGTTTTTGTACGTATAGTATGTTTTCCATGTCTTAGATACTTGAATTTTGATGCCTTTGTTACCTCTACATCTAGTACTTCCTTGGTCTGCAGCCCAAAGAGTTCTGATGCCATCCTGACCTTTCACTTTTAAGGCCCATTCTGCATCTTGTGCTTGAATTTTTGGAGACCACTGTTTTTTTTCAAAAGCCTGGAGCTGTTCTTTCCCAGTAATGTAGCATTATATTAGCACAACCCAGTCAAGCACACAGCCTCATTCAAGGGTAACTCAAGGCTCATGCTAGAAAAAGGAACTCTCTATGGGCAAATCTATTTGTTTACTGTTTTTGTAGCTACTTGTTATTAATACCTATTAGTTATGGCAGTATCACTGTTATGTAAATTGCTTTTCCAGAGGAGAGATTTCAGTCACTAGAAATGGAGTAGCAATTTTCAAAAGTTTACAGTGTGTTACTTTTGGTGTTTATAACTTGTCAGTATGAGTTAGTAGCTTCTAGAGCTAAGGGCAGATATGAACAATTGAAGTGAAATTCTTAGTGCACTTTGCACATTGTCAAAACTGTGTAGGATTAACTGTGGAGTAATTCTGTTTGAGTGCATTGCATGTGAAAAATTCATTGCTAGGTAGGACTTGGATGCTATTTCTAACTCATTGATTCCAGCTTATTGTTATTATAACCATGATTTCATTCTGGTTACAAACTTAACCGTTGTTTCAATCCATTTATGTTTTGCATAGTTATTTACACCACCTTAATCAGGCTGACAACAGTATGAGGGCAGACCAATATGCTGATTGCCAAGCCCTCTCCCATTCCAGATCAGACATTATGACAGTTACATATTTAAAATATTATTTGGAATTCCTTAGTGAAATCTGTGGACTGGCTACATTAGAAGAAAGAGCTATGAAAATAAAAATCTGGAAAGGAGTAAAACTTGTTGCAGAAAAGAAAGAGAACGGAAAAAAACTTCCAAAAGCTGTAGTAGTAGAAGATCTTCAAGGTAGTGAAGTTTGAGCTGATTTTTCAAAAGGGTATTTGAATAAATCTGGTGAGCAGTTCAAAAAGATTTAATGAAAGATTCAAAGGCATTAGAAGGTACTAAGACTTATGACAATTGATGAAAAAATAGTGTCACCAAGACCTGGTGGCAGAACATTCCCCTGGTATTCTGATTCCCGAGAAATCAGCTCCAAAAAGTCAACCCTTCTTCAGACCTTCAGGCACCAATCATCAATTCTCTTAGTCCAGCAACCAAATATTCAGGATGCTATTCAAACCTAAAATTCTAATTGAGAACCACATTACAAATTGATCATTAAGCCAACATACCTCATCTCCTACCTCCTGTAGTTCTTTGTTGAACAAGTGCTAAGTGCTCTTGGCTTTCAACTTGTCTGTTTGACAAATGCAACCATGGTAAATTGAAAGCAACTGCACTTAATCTCTGCTTTGCTTCAAATTTTTCACAATTTTTTCAGGCTTGGTGAAGACATGGTGTACTTGCAAGCTTGTATGCTTTCTCCAGCTATTTCAGCTGCTCTAATAGACTATCTTACATTTGCTTCCCTCTGAAAAGACATAAATTGATACAACAGGTGTGTTTCTGCTATCCTGTGTGGTAGAGCTATATGGGGATAAGGATGAAAAATCTGCATGCAGGTAAGATTACAGGCCTGCAAGCCTGGAGCAATAGTTTGGGATCCCACACAAAAGCAGAAATGTGAAACTTAAAACAAGACTAGAAGTCACCATTATTTAGAGCTACGAGGGCCATAAATGCTTCTGTAGCCAAGGATAAAGGACTGAAATGAAAAACTTGTATGACTGGAGTGCTGTAATGGAGGGCTACATGCTCTTTAGAAGGGACAGGCAAGGAAGGAGGTCTGGTGAGGTACCTTTTATGTTAGGAAGTGTTTTAATTGTGTACTATTGCAGTGATGGTGTTGATAGAATTGAGTGTTTATGGGAAAGAATTGGGGGAAGGCTAACAAGGCAGATGTCCTGGTGGGAGTCTGTTAAAAAATACCAGGGTGAAGAAAGAGGCAGGTGAAGTATTCTGTGGCTGGCTGGCTGATGTTTCATGATTGCTAGCCCTTGTTCTTGTGGGAGACTTTAATGTGCAGGATGTCTTCTGGAAACTCAACACAGAGGAGAGGAGGCAGCCTAGGAGGTTCCTGGAGAGTGTGGAAGCAAATTTCCTGACACAGCTGGTAAGCAAGTGTACTGGGGGGGACCCCATTAGACCTGCTGTTTACAAGCAGAGAAGGGCTGCTGGGAGATGTGGTGGTTGGAGGCTGTATTGTACACAGAGAACATGAAATGAGAGAGTTCTCAATTCTTGGCGAAGTAAGAAAAGTGGTCAGCAATATCTCCACACTGGACTTCCACAGTGTGGTCATTGGCCTGTTCAGGACTCTGGTTCAGAGTCCCTCAGGAAACAGACCTTAAGAAAAAAGAGATCCATGAAGGTGGGAAATACTTTCAAATAGGAATCTTAAAGGTGCAGGACCAGGCTATTCCTATGTGCTTAAAGACAAATCATCATGGAAGAAGACTGGCCTGGTTGAATAGAGGCCTTTTGCTGGAACTCCAGGGAAAAAAAGACAATTTGGAAGAAGGGGCAGGCAACCCAGGAAGAGTACAAGGATGTTGCTAGGTCATGTAGAGAGAAAATTAGAAAGGTGAAAGCTCATCCTGAACCTAATCTGGCTACTGCTGTGAAAGATAATAAAAAATGGTTTTATAAATATATTAACAATGAAAGAAGGGAAAATAAATATCTACATTTTTTATTGGATGTGGAGGGCAACATTGTCACCAAGGATAAGGAAAGGCATGAGGTACTCAGGTACTCCAAACTTGTCACCAAGAATGAGGTACTTAAAGCCTTCTTTACCCCAGTCTTTAGCAGAAAGGCTAGTTACCCTCAGGACAACCAGCATTCCCAGTTGGGAGACCATGACAAGGATACCCTGCAACCCAGTAGGAAGTAGTTAGTGACCTGTTCTACTCAGACACAAATCTATGGGGCTGCATGGAATTCACCTGTGGGTACTGAGGGCGCTGGCAATATGATTTTCTCCTATTTTATAGGAAATTACTGTTAAAAGCCACCACCGCGATTTACAATGTGAGTAGTGCTGGTTTATATAGTAGTTGCTTTACTTTTTCTGACTCATTCACTCCAGAAGCACTCCAGCATTGCAGTCATGACTCTGTACTTACAGCTGAGAGAATGTGACCACTGCAACAGAGTGCTAAGGCATATGTGTTAATGAAGAAATGTGGTAGCTTGAATAATTTAGGATAATACATCCATTTAATTTTAGATTAGCACTTGCTTACTGAAACAATTTAGCCTGCTCTCAGGAGCATCTTTCAATTTGTAGACATTGATATTACTGAGGTCAAGTTGTGCCAGCCTGAAGATAATCTATAACTTGGATTGAAGCACTTTGCTTTCCAAACACACATACCAGTAAACCATACAGATGACTTTAAAAAATTGACTTTTTTTTTTCTTTTTTTCCCTAGGTATAGATTAAAAAAGCAAGATTGTTTCAGTATAGTGTTGTTTTTTTGGATTTTTTTTTCGCCAGACTGCTTCTCCAAGGAAAAATTGACATTATTTCAGGGACCATTCTTACAGGATAAAAGCTTCTTGTGCTATCTTGAAACATCTCTAAACAATAAAAAAAAGCAATATTAACAGATGTAAGGTAAGATGACATTAGGTACATCTAATATCACATCCTGCCACTTTATGTTATCCAAAGTCTATTTAGATGTGATTTAATCTTTGGATTTATTTTCAATACATTCTTAATCATCAATGGCTTGAACAGGATTATTAACTCGTCTGTCCTCAACACATGCAGTGTATTAGGTCACAAGCTATCACAAGACTTGAAGAGTTGCATGCTTGTGAATAGGCAGCTTGTTCTGAGTCCTAACAAGAAATAGGTGCTCCTGGCTAACACATTCACATAAGGTTCCAGCTAGAATACTTGCTGCGGGCAAAAGTCTCCATTATCCTGTAAATGAAAGTTGCTTTCCTTCTTAAAGACAGTTAGTATTTACCCACCATGACAAAATATTCCTGTGATACCAAATTTGACTGGGGACTACATCACTGCTATTCAAGAGTATTTTGCATTTGCAGTAGGCTCTGGCTTTCCCTGTTCTTTGTACAGCTATGATTCACTTTATCTGGGCTTACACATGGACTACTGCTTGGCACAATGTGATTGTGACCCAGAGCCAAGAAGTAGCAGGACTGTGCCTTTTCAATTGGTGAAACATTCATGTCTTCATTCTGGCCAGGATGGAGTTAATTTTTTGCTGGGAGAGGGTAAGGCCAGGGCACCATCACCTTATTGCCCCAGGGGAAGGGACTCTCTCCCCAGGAGAAGGGGATGGAGTGGATGAAGTGGTCTGGTATTTGTTTATTGTTAGGAGATTTGCATGCAAATTGTTTATTTTCCTTATACCTTTTTTATTGTCATTATTGCTGTTAGTGTTTGCTTTCTCATCTCATTGCTGTTTCCAATAAATTGTTTATATCTCCACCCCTGAGGGGGGTGGGAAGGGAAGCAGTATGTGGATTTAGTGAGAGTGCTGAATTGGACAATACCATTCCTAAGCAACAACAATTTATTACAAAGGGCAGATCCCATTTTGTTACAAACCCAGCATGTGGAGTTACAACAAAGATGAGCAAAAGAAAAGTCTCCCATTCTTGTCATGATTTCTCAAGACAGCACAGCTGGACTTCAGGTAGTGCTCACAACAAGGCTATAAATGTCAATACCTGGAGGCAGGACTTTATCAGATGACAATGTAACAATCTACAGGAAGCAATTTGTGAAATGAGCAAAGCCAAGCAAGGTTCATGATGGACACAGGCTTTGCAGAATGACAACACTGAAAAGAATGACTGCCTTTTTATCTTCCCTTCTTTTTTTTTGTCTTTTCATAAGATTTTTCCATTCAAACCCTACATTTTTCACTTTGTGCAACTAGCTCAGAAATTTAATGAGATAGTTTAAGAAATTATACAAAGTATCTGATACTACAGTGGCTACTTTGAAAAATGCCTGGGGTGAAAAACATTCAAGTTTGAAAAACAGAACTGGGTGTATAGTCCTCTGAAAAGAATCTTTTCACAGCAGAAACAGTGCGAATGCAGGAAGAGCTGCAAATTCTGCTGTAAATAGGAATCCAGATCCTGGTATTGATCTGGAAGAAAGTAGGAACTGTCATAGAGTATTATGAGTTGGAAGGTACCCACAAGGATCATCAAGTCCAACTCCTGTCCCTCCTCTTCCCCTTGTGAGGAAGCTGTAGACTGCAATGAGGTTTCCCCTCAGTCTCCTCTCCTCCAGCCTGAGCAGACCAAGAGACCTCCTCATACAGCTTCCCCTCCAGACCCGTCATCATCCTCATGGCCATGTTTTGATGCTCTCTAACAGCTTTATATCTTTTTTATATTGTGGTGCCCAAAACTGCATGTGATGTTAAAGATATATGGAAGATAGATCATGGAAATTCCTCAGCTCTGGGACACTGTCAAACTCTGCACAAATGGCAGCTTCTGTTGTAAGCCTGTGGCACAATGAACCTGGCAGCTATCAACATACTGCAGCCTTTGCAGTACTTCCTAAAAAAGCAAAGGTGAGTCTCTGGGTGGACAATGTTCTTCCAGGAGCTAATGAGAATTTAATGGAAAGAAAAGATTAGAAGTTTAGAAGAAATATTTTAAAGTAAAATAGATATGAAACAAAATAGATGAGAAAATTAAACTACATTTTATTTTATTAAATCAGACTAAATTATAATGATTTTTATCAGACTAAATAAAGCTGTTTTACATGGCTAATACAGCATGATCACTGAGATGAAGCTTCACAAAAACGCAATGCTTTTAACAGCTTTCTGGGAAATCAAAGACTCTGACATTCAGAGTATCATTTGCAACACAGCTGAAACAGAAGATAAAATAAGTATCACCAACCTTGTCAGTGGTATTATTTTAGGAGATACTTTCAAGAGAATGGTTGATTTACTCCAGAGAAGGATCATTCTTGAGAATTGTCATCAATGTTGCAAACCAAAGCAGCTGTTTCATCAGTCTCCAATCAACAAGGTGAATTGATATTGATAATCGTAACTGATAATGGCCTTCCTGAGAGCATATGATAAACCATAGGATAATTTGTCCATTTTCAGAAATGGTTGATTTCTCTGCACAGCAAGATTTTTTTGTCTTGCTAGAATGATGAATTTTCATCATATGCAAATGCTAGAATATGAAAGTTGGTGATTAAAAACAACCACAAAAAGAAGAGTTTGTCTAGCAGCAACAGACCTAAGACTACGGGTCTTCTAGTCCTATTTTCTGTTATTGTTTGAGAGGGAAAATTATTCTTCTTTGGAACATGTTTAAAAATATAAAAAAATCAAAGCACTTTCATACTGGGGATGCAATGAAGTAGTTTTGAAAACACACCGTGAAATATGTATTTAAAATACTGGCAGACTTCTGCATTATGATACAATGGAATATGCATATATTCTTTAACCTCCATGGTATCCCAATGCTGTTAAATGTTTATATGTTTGATATCACCCACAAATGATTTTTGATAATCAACAGTATTTACCAAGGCAATCTAGTGAGGACCTGTCATAATAGACTACTTTTCTTTCAATAATTAAACTAGGGAGAAATGCTGGTTTTACATTATGTATTCTGACCCACTCCTACAAATGTAAATAAATCTATTGACCTGACAGCTGAGTTTACACCAAGGTATATTGTAGGATAGTTCTAAGTTCTATCTGATTATGTAGTGAATATTTGAAAACACTTAAAGTAATTTGAAGCTCAGACAGATCTCTGCTTATTTCTCTAGTAAGCACAGGAGATATTTATGACTGTGATGTATTCATTGGGGTTATTAAACATTTGTTTCATAAAGTGTAGCATAGTAATAATAATTGATGAATTATACAGCAATAATTGGAAGGTGGAAAAGGAATCTTAAGAAAATGGAGATGCAAAAGGATAAATTTAGTGAAGGATAAATTTAATTTTAGAGAATGTAAAAGGAAGCAGAATACAATCTAATGTACCAAAAAGCAATCTCTAAATATCTGAGACTTTTCTTACAATTGAGAGACCTAGAGGTCAATTAATAGCAATTGTAGAAGTTCAGCAAGTGACATATTGCAGGGAGAGTGTAATGTTCTGGACAGAATTATTTCACCCTTCCTTTAGATTTGCAAAGGGATACTGTTGCCAAGAGTTTAAATCGTCATTCTGGAGAAAATGTTTTCCAATTATCAGACAGACCAGCCTTATGAAGAGACCTTTTTTATCTCTTGTGCTTTGCAGATTAAAAAACTTCTTATACTCTAAGGAGGATTGCTCAGGATAGGCTATACTGAAAAACCACTTTCAACTTTCAACAAAGGCTGAGCCAAGTATCAACTGAATCTTTTTGAAACTGCAAAAAGTACAGACCAGAGTCTTTGCCTGCCCCATTATTTTTCATTTTCACATGTCTTTGTCCTCCTGATCTGGCTGGAACAGTAAGTGCTCACACTAGTCAGGTAGAACAGCTGCCCTGTTAGCCTCTAACAAAATAACACCAGACACATAATCAAATAATGTTCTCCTGAGAACATCCTATAAGCCGTGAAATTATTCTTAACTATTTGAAGGGAAATTTCATCCTAGCTGGAGACAAGAGGAATCAGGAAAAAGAAAAGGTTTCTTTGCTATGGATTTCAAAGTATGAGTGAACATACGTCAACCATACATTGGCACACTGTATTGCCACGATTCATGCCAGAGTCCTCTAATAATTCACTGTGGCTTTGGCTACATTTGCAAATACTGGAGTGAAATAGAAGCAGATCTTCAGAGATATCCATTGGTACTGAGAAGACAGCACCCACAGTAAGTGTGGTTTGGAGGGGATTTACTTTAGACTAGCACCAATCCAGTTCCATAGAGGGAAGACCCATTAGTGCTGGAGCACAGTATAGTCCAGCAGTCCTGGTAAGCACATCCAGAAAGATGCTGCAATCATCTTCATGTACCTCATGGCCCACTTTTGAATTGAATGCTCCTCATTTGCATTGAAGTGGTAATGCAAACCACGTACTCCTTGTACATTTGAGCCACTGGGGTCCACTAGGTTGAACTGTATCTCTTCCTTAACAGGGAAAACAGAGCACAGACTGGAGAAGAGATTGAATAGTGCTCACCTCCTGCACATGACTTTGGGGTTATCCAAGCTGGATTTAACTTCCTAAATGAAGTAGAGTGCACCTTGGTGTGCACGCCCCTGTAAGACTCCTTGCCTTGTCTGTGGCATACATGTGCCTCACACTTGGGACTACCTGTCTTCTCACTGGTCACCATGTTCCCTATCAAAGTCGCCTGCCTTTGAGGATGTGTCTTGACAGCTGGTAAAACCAGTCTCTTGAGAAATCCAGGGTCCTAGTCTCTGTTTAATGGAAAATTGACTGATAGGTGAGGGAGAAACAAAGCTAAAATTGTGCTCTTAGAGTGAAGAAGAATTAGGAAATGTGGACTCATGCCTTCTAAAAGAGGAAAGATCAAAATGTATTGATATGCTGTTTGCTGGCTCATGTTGAAAATACTTGAAAGTCTAGTGAAAGGCAATGACAATAGTAACAGACCAAGGGAATGTTTGAAGTTATCTTTCTGTACCTAAGCACTTCAGCCTAGTTTCCATAGATCTGTCTGCACTTCAATTTGTTACTCATTTCATCCTATAGTTAAAATGCAAGGAAGTCTAACATGCTAAATGTAAAGGAATATCATCCTATATGCTGTAACCCTTCCCCAGGATGGAAAGATAGTGCACTCTTCTTTCTTCATCAGTTTTTCTCTACTTGAGATGATTTCCCTTGCTTATTTTTTAAGTGCAGCTAAAGATGTGTGTTAGTAATCATTTTAATGAGTAATGTGACTAAGCAGTTAAATCAATGTATTGGAGATGGAATCCTAATTAAAATAGTATTTAGTTATGAAAAGTGAGAATTCTATAATTTATTTTCTATTAAGATGTTGACTGTTTCACTGAAAGCAATTATTTTGTGGTTCAAATCACAATGTAAAAGCTGCACTGAAGTCACATCACATTTCTGCATCTTTCTGTTCTCCTCCTGTGGGTATCCACCAACCTCAAGTTTAAAGGCCCCTTTTAAAAAGGCCAGTACCAAAATGTTTGCATTAATTTTATTTTTGAGATTTTTTTACACTTATTGTAGCTCTAGTCTACTACGCTGTTTAAGATAGCGTTTTAAATTTATAATAAACATTCAGGTAGGATGAACCATGATGATGCATATTTAAAACCACATTTTCTGAACTTCCTTAAGAAGGATGGAACTCTTTTCATATGGGTTACAGGTTTTAAATGCCATGCATGTGACTCTGTTCCTAAGTTCGTGCTTACTCAAATGCAAGCACACAAATGACAGGTGTGTACTTTTTGAAATTTTCTCTGCCCGTAACAGGGAGATTGGACTAGATTACCCTTAAGGGTCTCTTCCAACTTGAAGTATTCTCTGATTCTATAAATCTAAGGTGTAGGGTGCACACAGGAAATTGTTTTGTGAATGCACAATTAAACCTACCCTTTTGAAGACATGACTGCAGTGGTCCTTGAGCTCTTGCTGTTTATATGCTTTTTTTTGGTGGAAGATGGAACACCATAATAATTTGTTCTTCTGTCTCCATATGGTGGATAACTTTGAGCTCAGCAGGGTAATGGCACATGAGAGCCATTAACTTCCCTCAAGCACAGTGAGTGAAGAAGGATATCCCCAAAGTCTAAGTTTTCAGGGCTCTTATGCACTCAAAATGGCATGCAGGCATACAAATATGGCATCAATTCTCATATGTTAGTAGCTATATTCAAGAGAAATACAGCAGATGTAGGATGTCAGCTATGTAAAATTAGATATGAGTGTTTTTAAATTCCTCTGTGGTCCTGAGCAATTTAATTGTGATGAATCAAAATGCTCTTCAATACTCAGTGTGAAGCCTCCTGGGTGAAAAATACAGTGATATTTGTTGTTCATATGTGACAGATTTTTTCCTCCTCCTTCTACTTGGACTTCAGCTTTTAGCATGAAAATTATTTCCCATGTCCTTTTAGTTGAATCACAGATTGTAGGTACCTTATGGTTGAATTGGTGGCTTCCAGGCAGGAAATCAAGAGCTTGTGCTAGGTGCCTTTGCTCCTTTTATAGTGCATGAGGTTAGGTGTATTACTATGGAATCCAAATCAATAATTACACTTTTAAGAAATTAAAGAACTGGTGACCTAGCCTGGCTGTGTTTTAGAGGTCTTTTATATTAGATTATCCTATCTTGCATTCCTTAAATCTGAAGAGTAGAGAAAGTTTTCCAGTGAGCTTAGGCAGCATGTAGGTGCTGAGCTGCTCAAATTAGTGCTCCTCCTGTTTGTGTGAGTATTCCTCTGCAGTCCTGGAGAAATTTCGGGTAAGTCTGCATATATGTCTTCTCTAGATTTTCCAGTACTAGGCAGCAGCAGAGCTGACAGCTGAGATTTGATTTTACATTTAGGTACTTAACAATCTTTACCAAATTCAACCCATGAATTAGTTTTCTTTTTCCATTTGTTCATCATATTATCACTTCCCATTTTATTACTGATATTCTACACTGTGATGACTTAACAATAAATTCACTTTTCTTCTCTAGACTTCAATCTGAAACTTTCATTTGCAAATTTTTGTATTTCTTCTCTTTGAAACAATTAGTGCAGTGAGTAATCAGTTAAATACAATGATCTCAAGGGCAGATTTGTAAGAACTCAACTTTTTAACATGGAAAGTTAATTACTGACAGTAGTCTCAAGAAGTTTCTGAAAGATGGCCTTACTTTCCTACTGACCCCAGTACTATGCAGCTTCTTTAACAAATTCCTGATAGATTTAAAATGGTTTTAAAAGAAAGTGAATTATGAAGTTCTGTTCTTCTGTTGGTAGACTCATTAAATATAATAGATGTGGTTTTCCTTTGCAGAAGCCATTCTGGTTTATTCCTGCTTATTAATAGTGACGTGAATCCTACAGTTTTGCTTAACTTTGGTCAATTTGATGTTTCTGAAATGATACCTAGCAGGTCTGAAGTGACACGATTAAATCCTTTCTTCACCTCGGTGGCTTATTTTAAATGATGCCCTTCTTCCAGCATCAGAGGGTGGTTTTAACTGAGAATTTAAATACTGCTGTAAGGTTAGCTGTGCCAGTACCAAGCAGATGAGAAATATCTGCAGGCCTTAGTAACTAACCCACTATCTTTTAGTTTATTGTCCTGTATCATCTCCTTCTTTTGACACCCAACTAGGTGATTTCCCCAGCTTTTCTTTGATATTCTCTTTTCTATTTTCCAGTTTTCATTTACTGCTTCTTTTACTTTTCTTAGGAATACAGACAATCTGAGTTGATTTCTTTCCCTTCATGTTTTTTTTTTTTTTCTGATGAGAGGTTTATTTTATTTTCTGCTCCTTGTTTTCTTTTCAAACTTTTATGCCTATTTCTCATCTAGTGTTTTATTTAATCATGGAATAATTTCTTTAGTTTTTAGAGAGATGTATTTCTATTGTTTACATGAAAGCACAGGAAAAATTCAGATTTGGAACTACCTGAAACCAACTTGTCCAGATGTCATCCTTAGTTTTGTGTCATTTGAGAAATATCATTGATGCTTTTATTTTGATTTTTTAAAATAGTACTTTAATATGCCTTAATGTTCTCAACCCTGAAATCAAATGAAAAAATCCATTTTCTCACTATTCATGCTACATGTTATTTTAGCTGTAATCTTCCACCTCTTTCACTGCTAGCAAGCTGCTGGATCTACACAGGGGTGAAATTCAGTTTTTAAATAGAAGCTTCAAAATGCTCATATAGAAAGAAAATGTCTTGGAATTCTGTAAGTATGTTTAAACTTCTTATGTCAATTTTGCAGTAGTGACTTCAATTGCATATCTTTTAGTGACAGAGTGGAATCTTATAGATTGGTAAAGGGCTTTAATGATTCCATAAATATCAGAATGCAAAGACACAAGCATTCATTGCATATTTTGCAAAATGTAGTCAAATTGACAGATCAATTTATAATAAACCTAAGGACCATGGCCATTTTCAGGGCAGAAGGACTTTCCAAAAAGAAAAGGACTTGGGGGTGGGCTGTGCTTATTATCTTGCTGAGGGGGACAGCAATCCTGCTTCTTGGAGCTACTGCCACCAGCTGCAGCAGAGGAGCTGCTTCTGCACTTACTCTGTAATAAATGCATATGTTTGCTCTGAGCTCATGCCTTTGCCATCATGCTAGGATGCTGCCTGCTGTGTTAATCCACCAGTTAAGAGACCCCAGGTCATGCAATAATATGTGCCTTTACCGTCTGCCAGTACCCCCAGGATGGGCTATTAATTTTCAAGTCGTTGAATTTTCATTTAATGTACTGCAGCTCTCTGAAGCATGGTGAGTTTCTTTAACCATTAAAGCAGTAAGCTGTACTTATAAAATAATAACCAGATGATGATATGTAAAGAAGACAAAACACTGGCTTTCATCGGAATAACCACTGGATGGGGGATTATTTGCATTTCTGTACAGTGACAACTTGACTGGAAGGAGGATGATGATGATGATGACTAAAACGGTTTGCTACTTCCACCGAGATCTCGGGGCACAGGTTACTCCGTAAGTGCCTTATAGAGAGCTACGAACAAGGGCATCGCCGGGGCCAGGGAATTGGGTTGGTGACAGTCTGAAGCCGAGAGAAATACACGTTATCTAAGCGCTGGTCCCGCCGGGACGTGCCCACCGGCGCCCACGGCCGGTCAAAGGCTGCGAGCTCTGAACCTCCGGTCTCCTCCGCTGCCGCGGTGTTTTCCGTGCCTCGCGTTCGGGGGCTGTGTGTGCGGGATCGCTGCGGGGGCTTGTCTGGCCACTTTCCCCCCTGAGTCTCCTGAGAGAGACCAGGAGAAGGGAGCAGCCGTGAAGGAAAAAAGAAGACAACCCCCCATACCCTTGCGTTTTGCGTGCCCTGGCGCATTTCACAGCGCAGCCCCGCGCATCGGCCGCTTCCCGCCCGTCCCCCTCAGGCGCTCCGCGGCCGCGCAGAGCCGCCCGCAGCCGCCGAGCCTGCGCCGCTGGCGTCTCGGAGCCGCGGAACGCCCGCCGCTGCCCTTGCGCCTCCGGCACGCCGCCTGCCTCCGGCACGGCCTTAGGGACTGCGGCTGGAGGGGTGTGCTCCCTCTCCCGGGAACGAACGAGGGACGGCGGACTGCCCCTTCCCCGCGGCTAGGGCCTCTCCCCTCCAAATCTCGATTGTGGCAGACGTAGAGACGCGCAGTGCCCGCGGGTGTCCGTGCACATCCCCCGGCGCTTCTGCTCCCGGCTGCGGGTCTCCGCTTGGCAGGGCGGACCGGCTGCCTCACGGAGAGTCGCCCTCTGAGTAGCTTCAAAATTAGAAATATTTAAATGTACATGTGTAGCTTTAAACATATGTTTAACATTTTATACACTTCGCCTATTCATATTTATATGTATATGTATATATGTAAGGTCTATTTCATTTCCCTCTTTGGAGAAAAATAGCAATTCAATGCCACCCTTTCTCTCAGGCATGTTTCCCTTCTAGTAAAGGAGGCTCCACCTCTGCTAGGGATTGATTCGTCCAGCAGTTTTTAAGATAATTTATGAAGCAACCTGATGAGCCTATTGGGCGAGTTGCTCGGTCCTTGCAGAGTGGGTTTCTACCTGTTTGGGTGTTTTATTTTATTTTTTTTCCCCCTTCCCCTCCCTCTCCCTGCCGTGTGCCGGGGGGTGGTGGGATTGGTAGGGTCGCTATTTCCCAGCATCTTCGGAGAAAACTCGGGCAAGGGAGAGCGCCTTCACGGCTCATGGATGCATGGGGGGGGCCCGCGCCCCGCTGGATCCGCCGCCGCGGGGCCCGGCTGCTGCTGCTGCTGCTGACCGTGCGGCTGGGGAGCGGGTGAGTACGGGGGGACCCCGCGCCTGCCCCCGCCGGGACTCGGTACCTGCCAATCGCGCCCCAGGCTGAGCACGGAGGCTCCGGGCGGGGGTGGGGGCAGAGGCAGGGGCAAGGGCAGGGGAAGGGGAGGCGGCGTGTTGCGCCGCCAAACTTCAGCCAGAAAAGGTGTCGGTGCTGCCGCTGTGGCTCCCGCGGGCGGCTGCGGCGGGAGCCGGCGCCGGCAAAGTAAAACTTCAGCCGCATCCCACTTGTTCGCTGGGCGGGTTGGCGAGTCCAGGCTCGGCTCGGTGCCGGGAAAGGTCCCCCCGTGCCGAGGGCGGCCCGGCGCGTCCAGCCCCCCGCGCGGTGCCGCCCGTCCCCGCCCCGGCTGCGGGAGAGGGGCAGGAGCGCGGCCGGCGCTGCCGCTCCCGCAGCGGCTGGTGCGGGGCACCCACCGCGGCAGCGGGACCTGTGCGGGGCCTCCCGCACGGCACCGGCTCCGGCCGCGGCAGCGCTCGGCTGGGGGATCGCGCTCACGCCTGGCACGGAGCGGGGCAGCCGCTCAAGTCCCAGAAGTTGGAAGTGCGTTTTAAGGGCGAGTTAGAAAATTGAACTGGAGACCTCTGAGGAAACAACAGCTTGATACATCTGAGTACATGTTTTATTGGTACCCATAACAACGAAAAGAAATGTGATAATTCAACTCCATTAATAATGCAGAGCTACTGTGAACCATTCCACAGGTTACACTCATAAAAAAAACAAAAAAAAACAAAAAAAAACAAAGCAGCGCTTTAGATATAAATAAAGGGTATTTGACTCTTGCTGAGTGAATGCTTCTTTTAAATGAAAGACAAAGTTATCATTCTAGGGGATATAAAATTGTGTAGTGTAAAGGCTGGCAAAAAAAAAAAAAGCCACACCAAAAGGAAGAAACCTATTAAACATTTTTTAAAGTCTCATGCTCTAGACCCCTTCTCCACACTGAATGATGATTTATCAGTCTGTATGAGGTATGTTCATCTCATCACGTCTCTCGTCTTCAGAGGGCTGCTGTGTTATCCTAGTAGAAACACCACTGATTATACTTTTCTTAACCTGTGTCTTTTAAAACTTTGATAAATTATGAAAATATTTTTCAAAGGCATTGATGAACATGTTACCAGTGCAGCTGTGCATCTTCAGAATGTTTCTTAATGATCATAGTGTACCTCAGGTGTGAAAGAAATTATCAAGTGGTTTGAGAGAAAAGAATATGCATGCTAATTTATCAGTTCAAAGACTTAGTTACAAAGGAGGAGAATTAGTTAAAAAAATTATTTTGCTTTGCTTGTCAGACTGTGGTTGGGATTATAAAACTAGGTGTAGATTATTATGTATGCATCTCATTAACATTACCATTTTTAAATAAGTTGATAAGAAGTGAGGCAAAGAGGTAACTTACATGCATTGTTTTGTTCTATGTTCCAGGACATCTCAGATAAAAGAGAACCTTTGGTATGAATATCCATGTATCTGAATCAACTGTTTTCAGCCTTGACTTTTTTTCAGAGGCTACATGGAAAAATGGTGTTTGAGAGATTTCCCCCACCCCCTTTTTTTTTTTTTTTTTTTTTTTTTTTAAGTGGCCTCAAATGGACATGTGTTGCAGATCACGATTCTCTGGTATGTAGTGCATTGCAATTCATGGGTGTTTGCGGGGAGCTAGGACCTCTGGTGCTCTTTAACAGTCTGCCACACAGTAGGATGGAAATACTATTTTTCTGCTTCTTTGGATGCTTCTCTATAGTTTCAGTCCAAGATTTTTCTTGAATCTCAAACTAAAGCACAGGAGTAACACTTTTTCTCAAGAATAGACCAGGCTGCACCAACTCTGCCAGTTTTTCTAAAACTATCTTGCAGGAGACAGTCTGCATTTTCAACACATGCTTTTAAAAGGATGCAAATTGCATAATTTTTAGTATGCATGTATACACAAAGTATTTTGAGCTGAGTATGAGTAAAGTTGCTTCAGCTGTAAGAAACGGAGTTAAAGCCTAGGCAAGGGCACTGGAAGTTGAGCCCAACCAAGAATATTCTTTTAAGACTGCCCCAAAAGCTGTTTCATGACATTACACTAAACTTCCACACCAAAGTGTGGGAACTCTTTCCCATAAAACAAACAGTTGTTTCACCTTCACCCCAGTTCTTCACCTTCATCACTAACAGATTAGAATGGCCAATGCACTTGATTTAATTTCTTGGGTCAGTATTTTGAAGGACTACTTTTGTCAATAGCAGATATCTCTTCTGTATCAGATACTGGGCTGTGAGCCTTTCTACAAGATGTGTGCAGGGAAAGAGAACTAATCCAATTGTTACTGCAGTCCTAAATATTCAGCAAACCCATTATTCTTGATGAGTTCAAATAAACAGATAGTTGATAGGCAGAGCATAAGAACTGACAGTATAGTTAATGTTATTTTCTTAGTTCCAACCATAGAAGTGCACTTTAACTATAACTTTTCTTCTAATTTGTAGTTCTTTAAATGATATGTGCTGGTCTTCATGCCTAAAAGTATATTGTAAGCTTAACTTAATTTTGGCTGTATCTTCCCTTTTATTTTATAATCTGGTGTTTTAAAAGCAATTATAAATGCTCTATTGAAATGCAACTGTCAGCAGGTACAAATGTTAACTAATATTTTCTTTTGAAATTATCTGTTAGGAAAATATATAATGTGGCCTATGTTTTCTTCTCATATAAATTCCTGGATCAGAGTTAAGCCTGTCATAAAAGTGTTGGTTTCTTAGTGCTTGATAATAGTGATTTATTTTTCATTTGAATATGTGTGATGTTTATTCATTATTATCCTCACTCCTGTGTGCTTTGCTCATGATGTGACAACAAAGAACTTGTTATTCAGCAGTCCCAGTGGTTTAAAATACAGTTTATTGTATTGAAAGTTTGTTAATATTTTCTTTTGTTGGTATAAAGTTTAAAGAGACATAAGTCTTGAGAAATACATACTTTGCACATAATCTTCTTACAGTGGTTTCAAGAAAACCTTCAAATTATGTCAATCTGTTAAATAAAAAAAGGGTCAGCAAATTGAAACAAACTTTCATTTACTTTTAACTTTCTGTTTGTTAAATATGCCTGATGTTAAAAAAGGCACCTTTGCTACAAATTCAAGCCTTTTTGAGCTGGACAAAGAAGGTTGCAGGTGAGCACTTGTTGAGGTTGTTCAGCTTCTTTTTCTGAATATGTAAGTCTATCTACAGAGTAGATTATGAGGGGATGAGGGTGTTTTCTCTTTGAAGCTCTAGAAGAATTGTGTTCTATCTAGAAGAATCTCTGTCCAGCAGAACACCTTGAAGTAGGACCACTTAAATGAGCTATTTATATGCACTGTTTGAAAATGGGTTGCTTTGGTTTGGGCTATCATATGTATTAATAAAAAGAGTCTTTTGTATGTTGAGTTCACAGAAAACCAAAAGTGATCATTTCAAACCCCATTTTGGTAGCACCATTTATGATAGAAGAGAGTAACACTTTTTAAATTACCTGCATAACTCTTTCTTGAGCTGCATCCTAAATTGATCATGTGCATGAGTAAAATAACAATATCATAACTTATATGGTAAAGAGCAACAGATACAGGTACTAATTATAAATATGACTGTAACATATCAACAGGAACCTTTCAATGGCTGGTCGACGAAAATTACACTAAGTTTTATTTCTTAACAATTTCTCTGAACAGTAATAATTTGTACAGAGTAATTCAGATGCAATTGAATTAATCTGAAGATGACACAGAAGTCCTGATTTTGCATTTTTACACATGCAAACATTTTTTAAGACTGAAAATAGTGTGGTGAGTTCAGTGACCTACAGGCCTATGTAAAAATTGATTCTATATATCTATAAACCTAAAATGGTAAATCATGGAGCAACACTGAACTAATAGTCTGAGATTTCTCTGGCTTCCAGCCAGTGGATCTCCCATTCCCAGTGTAACCTGCTGCACCTGGCTCAGCCAGGATTCCCATGTCCCTTCTTTGTGAGAAAATCCAGGTCTTCCTTGATAATTCTGTTTCTGCAGGGTAGCCTCGAGGTATAGACCAATGGCTGCAGCTGCTCTTCAGTACATAGTGTGATCTACATCCATCTGCTCTTCAAAAAGAAAACCAATCAAACCTCTTCCTTGTTCTGATTGCCTCTGCCAGGTTTTGTCCTGACAAGAACTCAGAGCATCTCAAGTGAACCCTGAAAGTTCTTAAAGGATTTTGGTCAGAAAACATCCGAGTGCCTTTCTCTTTCCAGCCTAGTCTTTCATAATATGTTGTAGAAACCTCCTCACCTCCGGGCGACAGGAAGCTAAAGTGCAGTTAAATTCCAAGCAGTTGTTGCAGTACGAATGATCTAGTCCAAAATGAAAGTTTTATACAACTGTGTCACAACTGGAGACTCTCTGTGCAAGAGTGGAAATTTGCAATTAATTGGATTTACCCATGCTACAGTCATACAAACTAATATTTGAAGCACATCCCTGGTATATGTAGTTTAAAAAGCAACTTGATAGCCTCTTACATTTTCCTCTCATGTAAGTTTACTGAGATACCAACATTTCTTCTGAAAATATTTAATTATTTGCTTAACCTCTCTTAAGCCCTATCCGTTTTTTTTTTGTTTTTTTTTTTTTTTTTTTTTTTTTTTTTTTTTTTTTTTTTTTTTTTTTTTTTTTGTCTGAAGAAGAGATACACACAGAATATTGCTTCATTAGTACTTCATACTGCTCAGATACTCTCTCCAGTATCAGGGTTAGCTCCAATACTGTTCAGGTGTAACTCATGTTCTTTTTGCATTCTGCCTTGGTCGTCACATCCTTTTCTGTGTCACTACATTCATGTCTGGTAAGGTGTGAATGATTAATTCTGTGTTTCTTAATTTATATGGAGCAATTTTTCTTTGTTTTCAGGACAGACAGACATAGTAGATGGCAAAAATCTGAGGCAGAATGAGAGACATCCCCTTTTGATTAAATTATTTGATGTCTTGGATTGTTAGTCCTTTCCTTTAATATGTTTTCTTCTTGTTTAAGACAGTATATAATGAGGGATGAAGTATTATTAGCAGTAATGTAGTATTATTGTCCAATTTTTCTTTCTGAATTAAGTTCAACTGGATAGAATTTCTATTAGTAAAAAAATTTTTAGCATCAAGTGTCCATTTTTAGGTGGTAAACTGTCAATGTAAGTCATGAATTTTTTTTTTTATTTCATTATCCAATGTAAAACTTGCTTGACAGAGTAAGTTATGTAGATATTTTTTAAAATTAAGTGTTCTCAGTGTTTTCTCTGGAGGAGAACAGTTCTTGATATCATCACCACACACCATTGAATATGTATTGGGTTGTGCCAGACCTGCTGCAGGTGACCTGTGGACCTGTACCTTAGGTTCTTGCTTTGCCAGTGAGGGCCATCCAGCTGATGGCCTGTGAATTGTGTCCAGCAGGAGACAACTCTGACTACCATCAATTTTAGATGTAATTCTCCTGTTTTAAAGATATGTGTGACATGTAACACACAAAAAGTTTCATTGGAAAAGACATAATTTTGTGCATAGAGAGAGGCAGCAAGCTTTTCATTACATGGTTTAGGCATTTCCATTAGTTGTTACAGAGTATATTCACCTTTCTCTACAATTATTTATTAACTTAATTCGACTTTGGATTAGTCCATAATTGCCTAATTTTACACTACAATTTCAGTAGAACCTATTCATTGTATTTCTACTGGGGGCATTTTGTCATTGCCTAGTTATTGTAGTTGTATGGCTTTTTCTGCAATTTCAGGCTAGATTTACTTATATGCTGCAATTACAGGGTGCATTCAATCCAAGTCTCTGGTTCTGTTGCTGCTTCAGTCCATGCATATTTCTTTGGCTCTTGTGGGAGGAGAATGGTGCACCTGCTCACATGTGTGCCAGAATTTGGAACTATTTTAAATAAGTTTGGTTTTCTAAAGGCTTGTAGTAGAGTTCTTGTCAGCTGAAGATTTTGCAGGAAATATGTGATGAATTGTGTTAGAACAAATGTTCAAATGGATATGTGGAAATACCATCAGCTTAAATGGCTGAAAATGCCTTATAAAGGATCGCTCATTTGATATATCCTGTGAGATGCTGGTGATATTTTAAGGTAGAAAATTGACTTTGCAATTTGGTGAATTTTATAGTTAGTGTGGGATGGCATTTAATTAGGTTAACAGCTTTTTATTGAGGTTATGGTTCTCAGCATTCATTTATCAAAGGTCTGTTTTAAGTCTAGTTTCTCTATGGAAAGTGTATCTGGGATCAAAGCACTTAGCCCATCAACAGGGTATCTGTTCATTTTGAACTTGATGGAAATTAACCTGTCATCAGTCAAGTGTAGATAGTGTGTGAATGATGTGCTGACACACATGGATTTATATGTGCCTTTGTGTCTTTGTGTGATGATCAGTCTGAAACTCCCAGGAGATCTGGTACTGCCATGTACATGTTTCACATATCTAGAGAAGTTATCAACACTGTCCTTCCTTAGCAGTTTGGGGATATTTTGACCTCTGTTTAATACCTGTTGTCCCTCTTCTGTTATCTACTTAGGTTCTATAATTTGCTTTGGTTATCATCTGGTGTTCAAGTCTTCATTTGTTTCTTGCTGTTTGGTCTAGATGAACAGCGGACCTATGGCTATTTACATTTTAATTATTTGATTGCATGGTGTGGCCAAAACCTACAAAGAAAGTAAACCTTACCAACTGAGAAAATAAGATTGCACCTCAGGTCCAGTGTTTGGTTCTGGGCCTTTCATTACAAGAAAAACATTGAGGTCTTGGAGTGTGACCAAAGAAGGGCAGTGGAGCTGGTGAAAGGTCTAGAGGCTAAGTTCTGTGGAGCGGCTGAGGGAGCTGGGGTTGTTTAGCCTGGAGAAAAGGAGGCTCAAGGGGGCCCTTATCACTCCCTGCAACTGCCTGAAAGGAGGGTGTAAAGGTAGGGGTCAACCTCTTCTCTCAGGCAACTAGAGATGAGACAAGAGGAAATGGCCTCAGACTGTGCCAGGGGAGGTTCAGGACATTGGGGATGAATTTGTTCCCAGAAAGGATTGTTAAACATTGGAAGGGGCTGCACTGGGAGGTGGTAGAGTCCCTATCCCTGGAGGTGTTCAAGAAACAACTCTGTGGCAGGGTCTAGTTGACAAGGTGGTGATCAGACAAAGGTTGGACCTGATGATCTCAGAGGTCTTTTCCAAACTAAACGATTCCATGATTCCGTGAAAAGACATCATACATGTTCTTCAAGTTTGTAATCTGAAGATGAAATAATTGCTGCAAGGAAAGGTCTACAAAACTGAGTATTTTTGTCATCACATATGGAGGTAAAGAGATGGTCAAAATAAGATTGCTATTCTAATCAAGTTGAGTATGTTTGAGAATCTAGCAGTTCTGAAGTGTTGCAGAGAATTACCTGTACTTGGCTAGACAGATGTGAGAAAAATTGTCAATTGATTTTTGGACTGCAGCTTGATAGGAGTAGAGGCAGCAGTTATACTGGTCTGACCATATCAGTGTTTGGATGAACTTTCAAGGAGAGAAGATAAACTTTGCATTATGTGAGAAGACTGATGCATAAAGAATATCTGAGATGCTTCGAGTCTTTATGACAATTTTGTGAGATCTGTAAAATCCATTTAAATTAATAGCATTTGACCAGTGTAATTTCAAACAGTATAAAGCATTATGTGAAAATTGACTTGGAGAAGAACAATTTGTGTGGATCTCAGAACAAAATTGTTCTCCTGGAACATAGCTTTAATAGTATCTGTTGTTCTACTTGTTAAATGTCCACATTTCTATAACCATTCTTTGCAGTCAGATTGTGCCTTTATTAAGTGCTCAGAGTTAAGTCTGGTTGTATTTTTCAGTAATTTTGGATTCATTTTTAGTATATAACTATCACAAATATGTTGAAAGTTTTATGAGAAATGTGATAATGGTTTTAAGTGAAAGTATTAGTGGGATTAAAATTAGTTGGACTGAAGATATTGTGTGTTGGAGAAAATGTTTCATATCTTTCAGAGGTGTGTTTAAAAGATGTAATGCCTCAAAAGGTCTTAATCACCTGATACTTGTGATATATGTTAAGTTTTCACAAGGTTAATGGTCTAAGCACTCAGATACATAGTCAACACTTTTCTTTACAGGGAGTGAACACCAGAGGTACATGTTTTTATTCTGTTATTGCCATGATTGTTCATTTTTTTACAACAAAGCTTATTTAATAGCAACTGAACTTCCCTGTGCAGTTTATACTTCTAATGCAGTGTTCAAATGTTTCTGGGTAGGAATTCCTAATATTTTTTCCACACTTTTCCCTGATAATTAATGTCCAAATTAATCCCTTTACTAAACACTTAGGAAAAGGAAGGGAAAGAAGCAGGGCAGGAAATTATAAACAGCCAGAAAAATATGAAATAAGACAAAGAGCATAAGGCACTATGTGTATTCAGAAGAATCAACCTAACAGTATGTGGTCGGTGTACTGCAGAAAAGATATAGGGAGTAAGTAAAACATACTTCAGTGGGAGAGAGAAATACATTTTGGCACAAAAGAATATGCCCAAGTCTGGCAAGGCAGAAAGGGTGGGAAATTGATGAAAACATTGTAAATAGGAGGAAAAGGAGGGGAAAAGGGATTTTTGTTGAGAGACTGTCTCAACCAGTTTAGGCAGGAGAAAGAGGAAGGACTACATCATTGGTGGCTCTATATCCTCTGGATTAAAAGGAGTAAGTAATGCTTTTTGGAGACATACTTTCATTAGCTGTATTTTTTTGCTTGCAGTTACACTTATTTTCCCAGAAATTTTCTGTGACACATAAAGCATATCAGTGAAGATGCTGATGATGAAATGCAAGAGTTCACTTCCACAGAATTGTAACGGAACTGATGACTATGAAGTCAGCCATAAAGTCTGAAAGATAAGTTTTGAGAGATGTTTAAACCATTCACCACTGACAGCTAACAGTGATAGTGAGCTTTCAAGGAAGTCTTTTGTAAAAAAATGGAATTGAGTTCTATTTCAGCAGTCATGACTATGTTTTTGCTATTTGAGAATTGTATTTGCATACATGAAAGAGTCCCAGTAATTTCTCAGCTTCTGAGGATACTATAAGTCTATCTGGCATCCACATTTTATCTTAAGAAGATGGGAGGTCATATGAAAATATGTAATTTAAAGTGTTGGCATGAGAGTAATAACACATTCCTTCCATGTTAAAGTTGCATTTTTCTCCATATTTAAGGAATTTTACTCTGTTTCAGGCATTTTTTAAACTTATTGTCCTGCTTGAATTCAGATTTTCATCTACACCTGGTCCTATGCCTTGGTCACTCACATGACACATGACTAAGTACGTGCATTTTTATCTTCTGAAATAGAATCATCACCACCCTCTGTACAAGTGTCTGACCTTGGACAGAGGTGTGTCAATGGCCATGTTTAGCTTTTCAGCAGACTTTTAGATCTTTTCTCATCTGTGGAATCTGACCTCTCATTGATGGGGCCATGAAATATACTGCTTTACCACATATGTAGTATTTGGTGTTCTGGAGCAAGCTAGTGTCTGGTTAGATGAGCTGTTGGAATACTTCCCAGGGAACCTTGACTTGTCTGTCCTGACTGACTTGTTATGAAGGCCAGTCTGGTTAAATGAATTATTTTGACAAGCCTGTGAAGCAGTATTGTTGCTAACAAAGTAATCTGTGATGTTTACACTTCAAGAAATATTACCATTTTTCTGAAAGTTGAGAGAAATTGTTTTGGTTTTTTTTAAGTGATAGAAAATAAAGGTCAAATTGCATTATATTTAAACAAAGGACATATCCTGGGGAGCACAGCCAGTGAATAACACCTGTCTTATGGCATGTTTCATCCTGTAGGTAAGTGTTACTTTGCCCTAACCCCGTGTTGGTAAAACTCTTGAAGGAACTGAAGATCCTCAGGTAAATGAAGTAACACAACTAGCCTTACTGTTTTCATTCCCATATGTAAGGCAACAAGAGAAAAAGTGTATTTGTTTTAGCCCTTTCAACATAGAAATTATCTGAAACACTCACTTTCTTCCTTATTTGTTTATTAAATAATCATCAGAGTATTCCTTGTACAGAAGGTTCACTATCTCCAAATAGACAGGTCCTCTATGAAGGTTGTCTAAACCTCACAGATACCAAGAGCTTGATTGAGTCACTTGCGCACAGACTTGAAGCTTCAGCAGACATAACTCAGGTTCCCTGACAAGTCTCTACTTTTCCACAGGTCTACATGTTACCTATAAATCTACCCATCTTGGAAGACTGGCTATCCTTTTGTGTGCTGGATAGAAACAGGAGCCTGCAAATGGACAACTCAACTGATGCTTAGCTATGTTGAAATACTCTCACTTATGCTATACATGTACTTATGTGTGTAATACTTTGACAGGCATGATGCAAATAGCAATCAGAACACTTTCACTACATTCATTTTTCTTCTAGTTCATTGTGTAACTTGACAGATGTTAATTGCAACACAAAGCTCACCTGACTAATTTTTCTCATATTTAAAGGAGAACAAAAACCTATGGTATTAATGTCTGATGAGCAGCATGTTGCCTTATGTTGAAAAGACTTATTTAGTCCTTAGTCACTTGTGCCCAGAGGTTTATTAGTCACGGTAATGTCTCCAATTAGTTGAAGGACAGAGAGCATAATGGGGGCACTTTTTGCCTTATTGCTCTTAGCTGTGTACATGCAGTTTGCTGTTGAGTTTTTGAGGGTAGCTGAAGTGTTACAACAACAAGCAACTTAAGAGGTGAGGTCTCTTTCTTATTTATAAAATCATTAAAATCTGAATTAGCACCTGCGTTAATAGATGTTTTTATGTCTATTAACTCAGTGTCTAGCACTGTGCCATGGAACAGAAATGTTTTAATGTTTGATTGTTTTAAATCCTACGCTCTCCAGAATTCTGAAAAATACAGTGAGTGAACCTAGCTGGAACAAATATATTTTATACTAAATGGAGAGATGATCAAGTATTATGTTCTGTATATAGTGAAATCACCTTTAGGTGGACTTGGAAAGGAAAAGAATTCCTCTTTAATTAAGTTTGCTTTTCTTCTTGGGGTTGTAAAAGAGATGGGAAAGTGCCACCATTAAAGTTGGAGTGGAGTTAATTGACATTAATCTTCATAGGTTTCTTAGATTTATTTTAATGGGAAAGAAGTAAAAAAGTCCACAACCCAAAGGTCCTCCTTAACTGCCACTAAGTAATTGAATGGCATACCTGAATTTAACACTTATTTTCTGGTTTGGAATGAAGTTTGCTGCCTTCTGTCTTTCCTTCTATCCCATTCCAAACCCTGGAGAAAGTGCTGGAGATACAGAGAAACTTGCTAAAAGATTAACAGTTTTGACCCATCTTGTTTTCTAAAGTGAGTGTTTCTTTATAGAGCATGGTCTAGCAAGGCCAATTAGATCCCGATAACACCATCCCAACTGACCCTACCGACTTTGTACCTCTGAATGGATTTCTGTCTTTAAAACAAACTAATTCAAACCTGTTTAGCACAAGAAATATTGGTAATTCAGACTCCTAAAAGTGAGTGTGTACGCAGTGCCTGTCCTCTTGCCTTCACGTGACTAGGTGCTCTTTTGAGGGAGCTTTGTGCAACTCCCCCCAAACCAATTGGATTGACAATTCAAGTTGGCAAGTAATGTGCTCTGTTTCCCTGGAGGGTGTACAAAAGGCCTTCTGTATATTCTGGTCACTTCCTTCTTCCATCCGGCATCATTCCTTCTTACCACTGTTTTGTTGCTGCACATCAGTGGCTGTGGTTTAGGAATCAAAATTGTAGAACTGGGTGCCATCAGCATTTCAGAGATATTACGTTCTTTATTACACATTTGGTGATCTTCGGCACATTTTAAAGAAGAGTTAAAAAGATGTATTCAGGTAACAAGATGGGTTAATCTCAGTCAATCACCTCTGAAAAGGGCAGTGAGATAGGAACAGAGTAAAAATAGCTTTTTACACCATGTGGAACAGCAATAATTCAGGCCTTCCACATTGGATTACATTATTATCTGATTCATGTTGGTTTCTTTGCCGATTTAGCAAATGGGTTAGTGAGTTACAAGCTCTTGTTGGCCTTATGTACTAGTATAGAAGTCAATTGTGTTTCTTTTCTAGAGGTTGGCACTTTTTTCGTTGTACAATATTTCCTAGATAATCAAATAGTTCCACGCAAATGGTCAGAAATTCACATTTTAAACCAAGACTTGTCAGACACTAAGTAAAGAAATGTTGCCTCTAATAAAACTACCTTCTTAGATGGATTTATTTACTAGTGCCTGGAACATCGCTCAGATGTTGGGATGGAATTTTTCCCTCTCGACCTGGAATTGTATTAATAGCTTTCTGTAACCTGTCATTGTATTCCTATTTGTAGTTCAGAGTTTTAAAATTGGAGAAGAACCAGAGGTCCTCCAATTAAATAGAACAGAAAGTTGAAAAATGAAAAGTGAGAATTTGAAATGTGTTTTTATTTGCGATTTTTATTCTTGTTAATTTCAAGTTTATTTTAATATAGTAAATAGTAGAAAAGAGCCAAGTGTAGATCAGGTTGCTCAGAGAGGTTGTGCATCTTCCATTTTTGGATGTCTGCAGTACCCAGCCTGATCAGCCATGAGCAACCTTGTGTGACCTCAGAGTAAGCCCTGCTTTGAGCAGGAGGCTGGAGTAGAGAGACCTCTCATGATCTCTTTCCAATGGGATTTGTCCTGTGAATCTATAAATAAAATTAAGAACTCTTTGAAATGTCAAGATATTCAGTGACTGTGAGTTGAGGTGTTGTGGTTATAACTCCTATTTGGTTTAGATAGTGATGGCATGGCCTCTTGTACTTTCCATTTTGGCTAAATCTCTGCTGTTTTTAATAGCATTGTGGAAAAAACATTAAAGCAAGACAAAATAGTGTTATAATCACTTCAAATTCTCTGTAAATAACTCAGCTAATCCACAGGCTCAGGTGCCCTGTATCTGTAAGGAACTCTGTTAATTTCACTATACTTTCTGCTGTTTATGTGATGGAAGGCAAAAAAGAAGGTCAGTTTTGTGGTGGTGATGTCCCTTTCCTTAGAGAGCTACTTATAAATTAACTTTTACCTCCTCATCATCCTAATGCCTCTGGGAAAAGGCTGGGATTGCCTCTGCACTCTGAGCAACTGTAAGCTAATTTATAAAGTAATTAGATGCCAAAAAGTGCAAGCAGACCGTAAATAGATTTATTAAAAAAACCCCAAAGCTGTGTGGCAACAAAAACATGAAAGAGATGGCAATAGGTAGCTCTGAGGGAAAAAGAGTGTACATTTACAAAACTTATCTTCCTAGTTTTAGTGCTCCCATTAGTGGGATCCTGCTAATGGGAAATGTTAAATATTTAATATCTGACATTTCTCTAATGTCTATGTAGTGCAGTAAAGATTAAGTATTTTATGGTGCATTTCAATTTAAAAGAATGAAAGCGCTTTTCAGGCTGTTACGGTGAAGCTGTCAGTGAGCCTTGTATTTAGACTGCGTATTACTTTCTGCTGTAATAGAATCTTTCAACTTGCTTGAAGCAAGTTAGGTATGAAAGCTCTGATATCTGAACTGTGCCTTTTGTTCATCCTCTGGGAACCTGTTGAGCTGTGGCAAGGTTTCTGTTGCACTTCCAAATTAAGCAGGCATGCCAAAAACACTGAGAATTTCCACAGCCATGACAGTTTTGAGTTTCAGTGAGACTTGCTAGTGTTATGCAAGAGGTGATGCAAGGTCTTTCTATTACAGACTGGTTTGAGGTGCTCCCAAAAAGGACTGCCATAAAAGGCAGGCATGCCTTCTCTTACTCTGTTCTTTCCTGACTTTTTCTCTCCTTTCTTCATGTGGAATATAGCGGTGGTCATCTTTCCTGTAGTAAATCTGCTGAAAATTTCCATTCTTTCTGAGGGCAACATATGTCTGTGTAATTTAGAAGCTCTTAATAAAGCAGTAACATTTTCAGTTTTGTTGTACAATGTGAATTGGCTCAAGGATATTAATTTAATTCCTTTTACTGGAATATTGTACTTGTGTTAACATTGGATCTGATTTATAGGGGCTGCATATTTTCTATAATTGCAAGTCAGTGCCAATTCGTGAAGGTAGGTTGTGTGACTGTTAGTTACTGCTATCACTCTTATGCACTTTGCTTGACCTCAAGCCCATAGCACTTCTGTGAAATAAACTGCATGAGTAATATAGATTGGAGTTTTTAGCACCAGAGGAACACTGAAGTCCGTACTCATTTGATTGAAATGGAAAGAAAACTTCTTTCAGGCATTCTTTGACCTTTGGTGAAAATGAATTTGCAGATGTGAATTTTAATGACCTAGAGATTAACTATTTTTTTAAATGATCTAGAGATTACCTATCTATTGCTGCTTATCTAATTAAAAGATAGGTAATAAATGAATGTATAATTATATTCTTTGTGCAATTGTTTCATCTTGATAAAATAGGTAGCTTACAAGCAGTCTGAAAATGGTGTACCATTTCTTTCAGTTAACTATACCATGTATACATACAGGCATATAATTGACATGTGTCTGCAGCTTCTGCTTCTGCCAATGCTTAGTTGTAGAACATGGATGTAATGTTTGCTTGCTTAAAATGTGAATGGAGTTTAATAAGTATGCAAGTCTTATTTTTTTACATCATATAACAGAGGCTACTAAGAAGGAGATTCAGCTGATGCTCTTTAAGTAGCATACAATTTTATGAAGGTTAAGCATCTCTTGTAAATATTTGCAGCATCACTTGCAAAAGAAATGTGTGTTGGGAAAAGTTTTGTGACTACATGTTTGCTTTAAAACAGGAAAAGGCTGATGTTAAGATGATACCTGCTGCTTCTTGTATGGGTTTGACTCATGGCTTGAGTTTTTCTATATGGGTGACATGTAAATACCCCTATAAACACTTACACTCCTCACCACCATAAAAGAAAATTTTGGTAAATATATATATTGTAAGTAAGGGCCTTCTTTTTTTTTGCAGCAGAATTCATTTGTGTTTTCACAAACTATTCTAAATAGTGTTCACTATTTTATCTCTTCTCCAACTCTTGTGTATTCAGTTTCACTGTGTCTTGTGTTTTTCCCAATCTTGGCTGTTTGTTCTGTTTTTGTTTTTTTTTTTTTAATCACACAACATAGAGCTGATAAAGCAGATGATGAGGATGATGAAGATCTAATGGTGAATAAAACATGGGTCCTTGCACCAAAGATTCATGGTGGTGATGTAACTCACATACTGGACTCCTTACTTCAAGGATATGACAATAAGCTTCGGCCAGATATTGGGGGTAAGCTCATAAAATGATTCAGTGTAATAGAAAATGTGAACTAGAGATTGTGTGCATTTTGTCAAAGATGGCAGAACTATGCTTATTGCAATATTTAAAACTCAGTATATCATGCTAAATATAAGAGTAATAAAATGCAGACATTTTCTGGAACTAGTAAAAAAAATGTTCTATGCAAGATTAGACTTCATGTTCTGTTTATAATCTTTTTTGTTCTTATGGAAAGTACTGGTCTTGGGGGACAGTGAGAAATCTGTAATAAATCACTAAAAGCTAATTATAATTTGCTTTGTTTAACAAAGGTCTTCTGTCAGAAAGAATTGTTGCTATAAACCAGCCATGGTCATTTCAAAAATTGATCCTAAGTCTGTAGGACTTCACTGAAGAATTATCCCTAGACACTTCATTCTTACTGTAGGAAATGCATTGTGTCTATTTTGAGCAAATATAACTCAACTCAATTGTTTTCCTCCCTTAGCAAAGATTTTGAAAAGAATTTCAAGAGTCTAAAAATATAACCTAGGGCCCATTTTTCTAGGAAGAAAAACTGCATTGCTATAGATCAAACTTTGGAGCTAGTAGGAAGGCAGTTTTGTCTTTCAATAGTCAAAGCATCAATTTGCATATAACTATTAAGTGTAAATATTTGGAAGAATCTTGTTTTGAAAACACGTAGTGGCTAGATCTTTCCAGCTCCTGTTTACCACTTGCATGCAGAATCAAATAAGAAAACAATATATTTTCTCTGAGTTTGTTTCCTGAAATGTGAAGGAAGAGGTGGAGGACATAAGTATTTGTGATGTACCTGGCATTTCCTATCAAAGGAGTGCCATGTAAGTCTGTTAGCTACTTATATGTTAAACAGCACAACAATCTAGAACTGTTCCATTGATGCAGGGGAAGAAAAAAACACAATCTCAAACAATGCATTTTCCTTTGAAAGCTTCTGACAAATTGCTTTCTTTCCCAAACTTCTTAGTTCTGTTTTATGGGTGACTGTTATTTTGGAGATGCTGAAAGGCAGTAATTCTCTGCGTGTCATAATATAATCACCTGTGAATCTCATAAAATTTGGTTTAAGTATTTTTTTTCATGCTCATTTAATTGAATTACTAAAAACTTTTAGACAACATGGAAAGCCCTCCAATATGTTTTTCCTTAAATTCTCAATGGGTGACAAATCTTACTGTTGGGTTTTCTCCCTGTTTGATGCAACAGACAGAAAAGTGATTATGAGGAAATAAACTGTCTCTTCTAGGATTCGCTCTGATGATTAGCTTGTAGGTGAGGATGAAAGAAAGGATAATTCTTTTTCTCTTCTCTCCCCATAAAACTTACAAGTAAATGAAGCAAATACAGAGGAGAAATTTATTCTGACGTGTCAAATGCATTTAGATGGGCATGGAAGAATTTTGATGTAATTCTTACCTTTATTTTTCTGGTTATATTCTGAGTCTTGACAGGAGAAAAACTGTCTTTTTTGTGAGTAACTCAATGTACAGGTTTGTGGATTCAAAATATCAGTTCCCAAAAGAGGACGCTTAGTTCTATCTTCTCTCACCTAAATGTACCCTTTCTCTTCTCAAAAGTCCTGTACCAGTCTGACCTTTGCTATCTGGGGCCTTCCTCCATCCACTACACCAGAACATAAAGTTCATGAATAATCAGTCAGAGTAACGAAAAAAAGGAAAAATTTGGGAGTAATAACTTTGTTTTGAGGCAAAGAAATGTTAAGTATGATTCTGCCATAAGGAAGAAATTTGGACATCATAAGATGAAATTTCTGACTACAGGTGAAGGCACTGCACTCTGTCCAGTTGTTTGGGAACTGCCGCAGATACTGGAAAGTAAAACGAAGTCAGGCTAGAGTTTATTAATCTTAATCTGCTTCAAATATGTGGATAAAATATGGTGTCAGATTCTTTTCTTCGGAGTGTATGTCAGTTCTTGTACAACTGGTTATTGAACTGGAATTTTCATTACCTTTCAAACCATTAGTATCCCACAGAACATTCTTATGATTGAATTACAAAGCTCATTTACAATAGCAACATATTTTGTTTTGAACTTGAACTTTTTGGGTTTGAGTCCTAGAGCAGAATTTTGTTTTCTTCCTGGTGTTGACACAGAATTTCAGCGTCTCAGAGTGGGATAAGAGATTCATTGTTAAACATGCAGTTAGTTGAGGGAGATGCTAAAAGAGAGCCAAATGAAAATTGAAACTTGGGAGGAAATTCTGAAATTAAATACAGGAAAACCACTGTGTCATTTTCTGTTTGACTCCTTCAAATATCCATGAGTTGTAGTAATTACTTAACTTCCTTCCTTTGCTATGTTTAGTGATCTTACTAGTCTTTAACTCAATTTATGTAGAAGGCTTGAGGTGTTTGGAGCATAAATATTCTAGTATTCTTCTACTCAGTATGAAATAATAGTAGTTATCAGATAAGTCTCCTATCCATGGTATAAATATCTTTAATTACAGATACAACCTTGGAGTGTTGATACACTAATAAAGCAGTATTATTCTCACTGTAACATTACCTTTTGGCTGCCTGGTTTTATAACCAAACTGTTTTAGCTCTAGTCCTGCATCAAAGTAGTTATTATTTTTGACCGTTCCTTTTTAAAAGAAAGAATTCTGGCTGCTCATTTTTCACTGCTCTCATCTTAGGGGCACTGATGCATTAATATTATCCTATCAATGTACACATCATTTTTTTTTCAGTAGTGATGTGTGTATGGGTAAAACACAACTGCACTATCTGAAAATTTAATTAAAAATAGGAAACAGTCATCACATAGCTACAATTTTAGTGGGTGTTTTCAATTAACAGTTTAAGACAAGTCATCACCGATGGAAATTTTAAGAATGGTGGGAATTTAAGGGTAATTGTCATGGACATAGAAAAACTTGATATCTAGAGAAATTTGGATTGTTATATTTGTGAGGAGATAGGTGTTTATAGAATGAGAATAGAAGACAAGAAGAGCTCTTAGGTGTAGAAAGAGGGATATATCAAATATTAAAAGCTGAAAATTGAGCCTGCAAAAAATGTAGGCTAAAACCCAGGAACTTTGAATATCAAAGGCAATTATTAAAATAATTTGTCAATGATTGAGGTAGATTTTTATCACTATGATTTGTCTTATCAGGAGTAAACATTTTTGAAAATTTTTTAAACCAGAAGAAGTTCAGTCTAGTGAAAAAAAGTCAAAGCAGGAAATCAGAAAGTGAGTATATCTCTCTGGGCTGGGCTTCCCAAACAGGTTCCCTGTGTGCTTCAGTTACATTAGAAGCTGACCTTGTGATCAGCTGCTCCTTCGTGGTCTTTCTCTAACTCCCCCTCTCTCTTGAATATGCACTCTGTTGTCCTCTCTCCTTCTTGCTTTACTCTAGCCTGCATCATACTGTCTGTCAGTGTATGTATTTAAAGTGTTCAAGCCCTTTCTCCCCTTGTTTAGAACACTGCTGTTCTGCACTTGATGCAGGATGTGTTAAATAGCCTACTTCCTGCTTGTCGTGTTTCAGGGTTGATATCAAGTTTTAAAGTAAAATAAGAAGCATTCAGGGTAGGAAAATATTCTCAATTTGTTCTTCTCAAAGTATCAAGAAGGTATTTTTCTCCAGCATTTGTCATTTTCATGAACTCTTATCACTCCCAGTTCAAAACCACAAGTATTAATTAATCCTTCTAACTCAGAGGTGCATTTCTCTGTACCATGCAGAACTAAGGTAACAAAATAGCTTCTTCCTCTTGCATTGGGTTTCTTTCTCTGGATCATTTATGTCAATTAAAATATTTTCAATAGAAGCATGTTTTCAAAGTGTTCACTGGCTCTTAATACCTGTAATAATCTTACTCAGAGCAATATGGAAAAGGCAGAATAAATGAAGTGGCTCACTACAGGAATGACCTTGGGGCAGATGAAGTACTTCATGATGCAAGTTGGAATTTCTTAAAATTGACACAGCCCCATTAAAAACTGTGTCACAGACAGAGCTAGAAATTTAGTTGTTAATAAGGGATGTCAGGCTGGGATAACTATAGTGTGGTCTCAGGAAAGTTTTGATCAAGAATAATGATATTTTGAATTATTTTAGCAATTAATTCTTGTAGCAAAGCTGGCAGATGACACAACAACTGTTGGAAAGGGATTGGCTGCATCTCCTTCAGTATAACTGGGATTGAGAGGGGGAAAAAAAGGAGGTGGAGGAGGAAGAATCCTGGGAGTTGTATTTCAAGTTGAGAGATTCTTCATAATGAGGTGTTCAACCTTACTTGAGGAATAAGACAAGATATACTTTGATCCATTTCCTTGTGTTCTGGTCTAGCAGTGAGGCTGCTATTATAAAAATAAATAGGATTGCAAATTAAAGGAAGAGGGTATCTGGAGAATGTGATGTATGTTAAAAGGATTACATTATACATATGAGAATATACACATATAAAATTTTTTATAACTCTGATATGAGTCTGTGTGTATGAGTTCTTGTGCTATCTCCCTGCCTTTATGAGTTCTGCAGAAATTGGAAACATTTGCAACTCACAATCAAAGAATAACAGAATTACAGAATATTTTGAGTTGGAAGGGACCCATAAGGATCATTGCAGGAAGTACTCATTTTTTCCCACAGGAAATAAATTGGTTTCCAGAATCTGTTTAAACTTTCTGTGAAGCATGCTGGGGACAGGATGGTGATCAAGTGTCTTTGTGCTCTGTGGTCATACAGAAAGTCCTTTGTGCAGCCTCACTAGTGTGTCTTTCTGTCAGGCATAGGTTCACACCATTAACCAGATTTGGAATCAGGGAGAATTTCCTCCCAAGTGAGCTTGGCAGGGAAAAGGCATCTTGGGATATTTAGGAAATGCATCTTGCCTGTCATTGTAGCTGGCAAGGACATCAATATTACAGTCTTTCTTGCTCTATGTCCAAGTTTTTAGAAATTTGAAAAATCTTCTCACTTAAGATTTTAGGTTTGTTGTTAAACACTTGGGCAATCTGAAGTTTTGCTGTATAAAAAAATTAAATCTGATGACCTAGAATATCTCTCCTATGAAATCAAAATACCTTTTTTTTTGTACCTTCCCACTTTTTTTATCTGCAGATTGAAAGAGATGTTTATTTTATTGTGTGATATCAAAAAAAGACCAGCAGAGTTCTATTATTATTATCTCTCTTCATTCCATTGGGTACAAGGACATCTATCCTCTCGTGTCCACATTCTGGTTCTCCAGCACAAAAGAGAGGAAAATGCTTGGTAAAATGATGAAATTAAAATGCATCCTTTCCTCTTTAATTTGTGCCTTTTTTTCTGTATAAACCAGTTAGGAGAAAAAAAAAATGAACTATCAGGGCCTTCTGTACTTCAGGTGTGCCTTTCATCGACACTCAGACTTTGCGTCCTTATGTAAAAAAGTAGAGAGTATATTCTGCAATGGAATATATTTTTTAAAATGTTTGGTCTTTTGTCTGCACAGTCAGAGTGTTTTCCTTGTTTTTAAAGAAAAATAAGTTTCGTAGTGTTTAACTTTTAAATTACTTTCATTGAGGAGCTTTCGATGTGGTGTTTTTACCTGTGTATTAATCAAGCTGATGAAAGAACATTAAAAATCCCTAGGTGTGCTATAGCTTTATGAACTGAAGAAACCTGTGGTGAAAAGTTATTTTGTATCTGTTACATACATTCTTAATAGAAATTGATAGAAGTCACTTAATATTGATTCCTTGCAGCTGATAAACACATTTGTCCCTGGACCTCATGGTTCATTGTATGAAAAAAAATGTTCCAAAATTGTTTTCTGTTTAGGATTGTATTTTTATGTTGGAAGACAGTTTTGAGGGCTTTTTGTTTTATTTGTTTTTCCTTCCTTTGCTTTTTTCCCTATCTTATATTTTATCAAAAAGCACAGGTGGAGATTGTATTATGAACTAAAAAGTTTAAGTTGATAATTCTAAAAAGTCACATGAAATAAGAGAGCCAAGTCATATATGAGCCTTCACAAAACGAACAAACCAGAAATTTAATTATTCTGAATCTAATAAAAGAATACCACATACACTGTTTTTTTAGTTAAATAAATTAAATTGCACTAATAATGCATAGAATTAAATATGTAATTATTATTTTGTTTAGTGAGAACTACGGTAATTGAAACAGATGTCTATGTTAACAGCATCGGTCCAGTTGACCCAATCAATATGGTAAGTTCTAATTATTGACAAAAAACATCATCTGCATGTTGCTATGGGTTAATATTATGAAATAATTCTAATCTCCTTCAAATAAGTTTCTTTATTTCTTAGTGTGTATTTTTATGCCGTTGCATACGATCATAGTTATTGCAAAGATACATTTAGTCTTTCTTTTTAAAACTGTTGTAATTTTTAAAATGCAGTTTTTCTTTTAAAAATGTGAGGTGACACAATGTACATTGGATTAGGTCCTCGTTTTAGTTTGCGCTGAACATTTCTACAATCTTTGTGTATACCTGATTTATCTCTGGCTCAGTTTGATTGCCTGGAACTACTCTTCAGAGCCTAAGAAAAGTAACATTTGACATAGCAGTTGTGAACAAAGCTATTTTCAGTGAAGTGATCTATTGTTTGTTTGGTTTTTCTTCAAATTCGTAGAAAGCAAAATTTTTTTGACCTTCTTTTCCATTAAGTCTTCTGCGTCCTTTTCAGCGTGCATGTATACGTGACTGGTTTTTCAGAAGTTAAGAAATGCATCTCACCTAGTTTGTGGTGCACCTGTTGAGATCTGACCTATCTGTTTAGTACCAACACTGAAGTAATAGCACATAGGAGGAAGCTGAGGGTGTGGTATTTTTTTAGTTCTCTTAGGCTGTGTGTGTATGAAATGGTTGGGGCTTTAGAAAGGCCTTTTGGCATCACTTTTGCCCAGGATTAAGATGGGGAATTGCCCTCAGGCAATTTTGAGTATACCTCCTTTACTTCCTCCCTACAAAATTGCTGACAGTATTGAATTTGTGTGGCAGAGAAGAGTTTTATTCAGAGGCTGGAGCATGCCAGTGCAGGGGGCTTCTGAGCATTTTCTGAGAGTGCAGTAATTCTCAGTGATTATTAAGGATCTTGTGGTTTAGATGTATATCATGGTGGGGTGGAGAACAGTGACTTTCAGTGATTGGAAGCCAAGCAAGAAAAACCAGTGGTACTTAGATACTGTGGGAAAATATGCAGATCTGTGGCAAAGGGTATTCATTCTAGCATAATGGTCTAACCAGCTTAGTTTTGTCATTACCTGGGGCTGCAGCAGGGAAGTCCATGTCTCGAGCCAGGACTGTATGTAATGAAATGTGTGATAGAGCATAAAAGTGATGGTGTGGGGAACATTTTCCAGCTTCCATGTCTGGTGTAAGTGATGTCTTTGTTTTTGTCTGTCTCCCTCCCACTGCCTTTCTCTTTTGCTCTTCTCTGTCCAATCCTCTTCTGAAGGAACTTACTGTGGAAGCAAACTGTGAGGATGTTTAAGGAGGATGTAGCAAGTTGTAGAGACTTTTTCCAGTAACCTGTCTAAGCTTTTCATCCTGTGGTCAGTAGGTATTGCACACACTGGAAGTGAACATGCGAAATGCTTATAGCTTCATTTTTCTAGTTTTAAAGAGCCAGCACATGGCTGGCTTTGCAGAATAACCCTGTCCCATCTCCTATGTCCTCCTCTTGTGTCTGCAGCCACTGGGCAGTCTCCAACTATGGTTCAGCTATGAACCGTGACCTCTCGTGTGCCCACAGCTTCCTTCTGCTTACTCAGCCTAGGGCCTGGGAGTACCAGCCATGGAACAATTGCATGCCAGTCATTTAGAGGTCTCCACATCTGCTAGAGCTGTGCTAGATCTGAGTGGTGATGTTCTTGCCTTGCTGCTAGTAAAAAAGCCAGTCATACTGGCTTATAGTCCAAGGTAAGGATTGGCATTCTACTGAAAAGGCATATTTCTTCACTAGAGAGTGGATCCTAATCATTAATAATGGAAGTTTCTCTCCAACCTTCTGGTTCCTCTCTAAAGAAAAAAATAATGATGCATGCCACCAAAGGGTAATAGGGTAAATGCTATTAAGATATTGAACTTTAAAAACTATTCTATGCTTTTTAGAAATGGACAGAAAACTACTTAGCAATTTAAATTACAGTCTAAAACTACTGTGGCCTTCATAAAAGGGCAATTGCTTTCACTGAGCTTGCACTTCAAGAACATGGCTTGTATGAACATCTAACCTCAGTACAGAGGTCAAACCTTCATAAAAGTAAGCAAAACCATAAACTTGAAAATAATTTGATTAGGTTTCTGAAAAAAAAAATAGTTTTTATTCTGGGAAACAACATTCTCAGCAAAAGAAATAAAAACAAATTTTACCCTGTAAGCTTCTTTTATATGAGCTGTTGATTTCATTAGGAAGGCACTTTTCCTGGAGTCAATATTGTTTGAGATTTTTAACCAATAATCCAAAATTTGCTTCCATTTCAAGGGCTGTCCTTAGCCCCTAATTTGATCACTTAATAAGAGAATACATTTCTGTGATTTCCAATCCCCATTGGATTAGTCATTTGCCTGACATGTTAATTCACTCTGGCAAATGATGTCCTTTATCTATCAAGTTTGGATACAATATGGCATGACGTAGCAGGTATTTTTTCTGACGGTGATTCTGAAGCAGCATATCAAGGGAGTATGTTTGAAAACTTTAGAGAACACATACTATTTTGGCTTTTACTATTTAGTAAGTTCTACATAGCATTTTAGATTCTATAGTCACCCCATGATTAAGATACATTTTTCTAGAGCTTGCATTCCTTCAGGCATTTGCATCCTGAGTAAACACTTTAAAGAAGTGTCTGGATCAGTAGAGTATTTAGGCTTATAATACTAAGTCTAGAGATTTTTGATTCTGTCTTTTAGAGCTAATCTATGCGAGGCATTGTGGAACAACCATTTAAAATGCAACTAAGTGCCATTATATGGTACATTCAGGACTAGCAGGGTATCAAGCCCAGCCAGCATGGACTTGTTAAAGTAAGGTCCAGCTTGACCCAACCTGATCTCCTTCTATGACAAACTGACTGGCTTAGTAGATGTGGGAAAGGCTGTGTTCTATCTAGACCTCAGTAAAATATTTGACACCATCTGCCACACCATCCTCCCGGAAAATCCAGCAGCTCATAGCTTGGATGGGTTGGACTCTAGAATGGCTGTCTGGCTGGTCCCAGAGAGGAGTGGTGCATGGAGCTCAATTCAGCTGGTGGCCAGTTGCTAGCAGTGTTCCCCGGACTCAATACTGGGACAAGTTCTGTCTTTATTTATGATCTGGATGAGGGGATCAAGTGCTCCCCCAGTAAATTTGCAGATGACACTAAGCTGAGTGGGAGTGTTCATCTGCTTGAGGGTAGGAAGAGTCTGCAGAGAAACTTGGGCAAACTTGATCAATTGGCCAAGGACAACTGCAGAAAGTTCAGTAAGGCCAAGTGCTGGGTCCTGCCACAGGCTGGGGGAAGCGTGACCTGAGAGCTGTTCAGCAGAAAGGGTCTTGAGGGTGCTGGTTGACAGCAGCTAAACATGAGCCAGTGTGTGCCCAGGCACCGTCCTGGCCTGTGTCAGCAATAGTGTGGCCAGCAGGACCAGGGCAGGGATTGTGCCAATGTACTCAGCACTGGTGGGGACACAACTTGCGTGCTTCAGTTCTGGGTCCCTCACTTTAAAAAGTGGGGATGCTGGAGCATGTCCAGTAAAGGGCAGTGAGGCTTATGAAAAATCTGGACAACTTGTCTTAGGAAGAACAGCTGAGGGAGCTGATTTGTTTACTCTTGAGAGGCTTTAGAACCTCATCACGCTGTAAAACTCTCTGAAAGGAGGTTGTAGTGAGGTGGGGTCCAGTCTCTTCTACTGTGCCTAGAGTGAGAGGACAAGAGGAACTGGCCTCAATCTGAGACAGGTGATATTCAGATTGCATACTGAAAAAACCTTTTCACTGGATGGTCAGGCATTGGAATAGGTTGCCTGGGGTGGTGGTGGAGTCACCATCAGCAGTCACCTGGAGCTGTTTAGGAGGTGTCTGGAGCGGATGCTGGGTGATGTGGTTTACTGGTTTAGGAGCTTCAGTTCTGGATTGGTGGTGAGACATGATAATCTTACAGATCTCTTCCAACCTTAATGATTTGATGATTCTAAGTGCATTTTTATGAGCAAAATCTTGATCCTCAGTAACTCTGCAGTGGTCTAGGGATTTCTTTACAGAGTTTAGATATGCAGTTGATATTTAGAGCCTATTTTTACTATATGTTAAACACTATAAATAGAATATTAGGTTTTTACTGCCTTTCTCCTTCCAAACTAAGGCCAAGATGAAAAGCAACCATTGTTTGGTGGTGATACAAGTAGTAAAGTCTGATATATGGTCCCAGTGCAAAAATGCATGTTGATCCATGCTGCCTGTTGGCCTCATCATCCTTCTCTGCCCTGTATTCATCCCCCAAGCCCTATGTATTTTGATACATATGCAGAGTTTTATGCTACTGATGCCCCAAGCTGTCCAGGGCAGAACCATGTCAGCACCACAGTTTTGTGGCTTAACAAGGCTGTTCAAGGGCACAATTCAGTTGGCTTGGGAGAGGCATGGCATTCCTCCAAGACATTTCTTTCTTCCTTTGACTAAGAGATGACCTTTTATCATAATTTCTGTTTGATCAAAACTCTTATGACAATAAAAAACTAGAACCACAAATAAGAGGAATTTTTTGAGAAGCAATGCAGATGCAGCTCCTTAAGTAAGAAGCAGGATTGGATCATTCTGTCAAAATGAAGAACAAAAATAAAAATTTATACTTTCCCTGTATTTGATGTATATTTGCTTAAGTTTCATACAGTAAACAGTTTGAAAGAAGCATATTGTTTCTATAGAGATGCACAGACATCGTGACTGATACACTAAAAATTAAAAGAAAATGCTCTACCAGACTGTCTGTATCTGTCTCTATAAAACTGAATACATATATAAATATATAGATTTACAGAAATAAGATGATGTTTTTAAATTTCTTTGCTTTTTAATGAGTGTCTAAATCATGATTTAACACTTTGAAGCATTCTGATATTATTGCCATTTTAGTAAGTTTGCTACTATTTTGTATTTCCCTTTCTGTGGATGAGGTGATGCTTAGTATTACATTTTTGTATTTATTATTGGAACTTGCTGTGAGAAGGCCCAATCTGAAAATTCCAGGATAAATTTTTAGGACTGCACTTCACTAGACCAGTTCAGTTTCCTTGTTATTTTCCGACATTTCTCCCCTGTGGGTAATTTAGCTTTTGTCACATGATCTTTGCTTATTAACCATTGAAGGTTACTCTGATCACAGGTTGACCCATACTTTGAAGCCTACCACTCTTGTTTTTTACAAGAGAGCTAAAACACTTAGCAAATCAGATACTCACAGAGTATACAATATGCTACTTTGGTAGGCAGACTGCATGGCTTAGATTTGGTAGGATACAATTTCTCTTGTCATATTGTACCATTTATGATCTTATGTAGAATGTGCTGGTGGTGAATTTTTAGTATAATTTGTCTTTCAAATTCCAATTCATTCTCTAGCTGCAGTAACTAGTAGCAGATTTTTTATTTTTTCAAGGTATCAATAGGATCAGTATCGTAATACAGATTGCTCAACATTATTACACTTGTGGAGGATACTTTGTGGTGAGGTGTGTCACTGCACTTATTCTACTGGTCACTAAATTTGTATTGAGGGTTTGAAGGTTTGTACTCTTATTTTACAATGCAATTTAATTTACACAAATTACACTAGAATGTAAGTAATCATGACCTGAAGATACATTACCTGCAGGTAGCCTGAAATCCAGTACCTAAAGATACACACTATTTCTGTGCATTATTCTGTAAAATGACATAGTTTAAACTCTGGTTTTGAATTATATTAAATATTGTGTTACTCAATGATACTGGACTTAGCAAGGCCCTGATCCTGCAGATACCTAGTCAGTTTACATGTGTGAACATTGGCTTCACATGTCACATTGAATTAAGGATTTAACAAACTCTATAGAAAAAAATCCAAAGTAGGAATTGTCTGAGAGAAAAGATATGAACTCTCTCTCTCTCCCTTCTTGTCTGTCTGTTACAGAGCTGTGTGTCTAAATGAGCACAGTTCCATATGAGAATTCTAAACACAACAAATCAGTGCTTTGCGAATGCTGTAATAATAGTAATATTTCAGGACTGAGTGAATACTGCTTTATGGGTCTTGTTGTGGTTTGTGAAATGCACCTGAGGCTTATCCCAGAGGTCCGAATTGCTTTCATTCTGGAATAAGACTGTTTTGAGCAGAACCACCGTCTCTATGAGCTTTATACAGACTGACTGAAAGGAAAATCATGAGGGATGCACTCTGGCCCATATTTGAGAATTTATGAGGTTTCCTAAAGGTTGTGTGCATTCAGTATGCAAGTAATGGAAAATTTTGGAAAGTCAATTATATGTACTTTAGGCAAATTGGTTTAATTCTCTTTCAAATGGCAGGAATTCCATGATCAATTTGTTCATAAAACAGGACAAAAGAACCAATGGGTCATTGATTATTACCTGTTTCTTATTGTACAGTGTCTTCTTTGAAAGAAGTTAGAAATATTTTTTTTTTCCCAATGAACTCTTTTATTTGAATTAGGGAAGATAGATTCCAGTCATTGTGGTGCCTGTCAGCACTGCAAATGATTGTGGTTGATTATGACTCTTTGAGATTGATGGATGCTGTTTATGTAGAGCAGCTGAGTAAATATTTTTTCAGTAGCCTTGAGCATTGTGGGGTTTTTAATGCAATATACTTAAAAATTAATCCCCAGTTTTCTTCTAGCATTTCTTACGTTACCATCTCTAGAAACTGAGTAATACTTTACAAGCATAATTCCATGATTGTTCTCTCTTTTTTTTATCCCCCAAAAAGATTAGCTTTAATTGATTAATCTGGTTCTTGCCGTTTGGTTACTGCTATTGGAGAATAGCTCTAAGCTTGTCTTGTTCAGGGAGAATTGGCCAAATACATGCAGTATTCTGCTCATAGTGGGACAGCGTAGCAGTTCCTTTGTTGGTCCCAATTCCTGTGATCAATTTGAAGGGAATGGTGAGGGAAAATGCAGTTACTATATAACTGACAAATGTTGCTGTAGCCTTCTGAAACCAAAGCAGAGAACATACAACTTTGCTGACTTTAAACAGCATTCAGTATTTTTCCTGTTTTCAGCTGCAGTTTACCAATTGTCCCTAAATAGTTGTGAAGCCAGGAGAGGCACTGACGGTTTTGCACAAGTCACTAGGAAAATGTATTCTCTCTTCTGTAAAATACAGACTTATTTCCATGTGTCATATAATAGCAATGCTATTATGTAAGGCTACACAACAGCCTTTGTGCTATGGTTGGTTCTGAAATCTTAGATTAGTTCATGCTTTAGGAAATACTGGTTTTGTTTTGTACCATTGCATCCCTTTAGCCACAGTTGGCATGGTTGCAGTAATAACAACAATCAATATAGTGAAAGTACTACTTCTTCTACAACTACTGTTTAGTTTTACTTCACTCCCCTGATTTCAGTAGAGTGTGCCAGCATACTGATTGGAAATCCTGTTTGTTTCATCTCAGATTCCTAGCATTCACAGCCAGAGCAAACTGTCTCTGAAGTATCTGAGATTTCAGACTTAAGTGCTCTGTAGTTGCACAGTGATTCTGAATTTGTTAAAGAAGTGGCAGGAGTGCTGAGCTGCAGATGTGAATAGGGCTAGACAACAATTCTGAAAAAGCTTCCTTTTTATCTGTGGTCAGTCTGCCAGTATATTGTGATAGAGTCTCAGTTTCTTGTGCTCCTCACACTTGATCTATTTAAGTATTGATGTGAATGTATTTCTTAAAGCTTTTCCTTTGTTGCTTCTGCACAGCATGTCTTCCATGGTCACCTTACCTTCTCCTGCATTCAATTTCTTCTTGGAAGTCTCATGCACAAATTTAGCCACCTTTCTGTGCCAGTTGCCTGCTATTCTGTGTCTCCTTTTGTCCAGTCTAAATTCTGTCTTGTGTCACTCATATGTGTTCACAGTTGTGTTGCTAGCTCAATATGGCTTTGAAGCTTACAACTTTTCACCTCTTACACACTCTCAGTTGCAGTGAATAATCCTTATTCTATGCCATTGAGGACTGAAATCTAAAAATTTTCTATGATGTGATGGGTCTTAGAGCAAGGAGTAGGGTCTTAGTTTTAGTCTTGCAAATTCTGAATAAATAGGGATTTTATATTTCTTTATTTTTTAACCTGTCACATGAAAACTCTTGTCCAAATTCCCATTGTTACTCTAATGTATTTCTGTAACCTTTCCAGTTGCACCTTGGCTCCATTCATACAATCTAGAGATGTCCTATAGATAGAATTTTCCACTTTTTCTACTGACTTATCTCTTGCTCAAGTTCTTCTTTTGTCTTTTCTTTCATTGGATCTCACACATAAATTGTTCCCTTTCACTTTTAAGGTACATCAAAACCTGTCCTCGGCGATTTTTAGTTGTTTTTTTTTTTTTTATTTTTTTTTTATTTTTTTTCTCAAGAGGCCATTTCCTGCCTCAAATCTTGCTGGTTTCTGCTCCCATACTTTCAACTTTTTATATCAGTTTCTCCCAAGCTGCCCTTTATGCTTGAAAGAAAGGTCCTATAAATGTCTGCAAAGCCAATTCATTGTTTCTCATTTTGTTTCTGTTTAAACTTACTTTTTCTTTTGCTCATTTTTCATTTTCCCTCCTCTGTGAAGGTTACAAAATGTCACGAAGAATTAAGCTTGTGTTGTGCTAAAGTTGCTATCTCTAATTATGCCCCCATTGCCTTTCCAAATCTTGCCTTTTATGTTAAATTCAAGCCATAAGCTCCTTGCACAGGTTATTTATCTTGTATAAGCAATATTGAGTGCCTGCATAGTTCAATTGTGATCTGAGATGATCTAAACCAAGAGTAATGTTAATGCAAGAATTACATAGTATTTCATGGATAAGGTAAAGGTATTGACTAGTGTTAAAGCTAACCCAAACAGAAATTTACTCTTTCTTTTCACCCCAAAGCAGCATAAACTACTTGTCTGCTCTGATGTATAGTTTGTTGTTACTTCCTGTGCCCTGATATCCTCTCCAAATACTTTCTGTCTCCTTCAGCCCTGTTGTCTTAGCCCCCAGCTAAGACAAGTTGCATTTAATTTTTTTTTGTCTGTACCTCTTATCTGTGTCAGCTACAAGATAAATATTTTGAAGAGCATTACATACCTGTTCTTTGTTATTAATTCCTTATCTGTCTGTCTATATGGACATACTTGCTGCATTCCAGTTGGGTGAATAGTTCTGCTGGCCAAGAGTTGAACTGGGCTTTGGAGAAGAGAGGCAGAGGGTATGCTTTGAATGTTGCAATAGCTTGTAGCAGCTTGTTGCAATAGAGGCTGACCTCGGCAATGGCTCTCATCACAGAGGTTTTCATTAGCTGTGTACCAGCAAAAGCTGCTGTAATTCACTGGCCCCCACAAGGGCTGCTGTCAGGATCTGTGCTGACACTACAAAACCTCATTCTCTCTTAAAAGCCAGGCATCTACAGCTGGATTTTTCTCCTCAGGGCACATGCTACAAGAATTTCACTTTGCTGAGAGGGGAATGGTCTGGAAGCCCTGTTCTGCACCAAGCAGCGCCTTCAAGCTGTTTACCAAGAAAGTAACCCTACCCCTGGAAAGAGTGTTGCCTTGCTCCCTAGGCAGTAGGGGTGACTGCACTGACCAAGTAGCTATTAAGAAATGGAATATGCCTTTGCTAATAAGTGAATGCAACTTCACTGCCTGTTGATCTTGACTTCCATTTTATTCTGGTTTTGCACGATTTTAAATTTCACTGAGTGTTTCACATCTGGGTGTTTATCTAGATCACCTTGGAGAATGCATGTTTAAAACAATTTTTCTTGGGTTATTTTGAAGTGTGTCATTCACTAGCATGCAGTAAATGCTGATTGAGATGTTGCCTTTTTGAATAACAGTAGTGTCTCTATTGAAGAGGTTTATCCACACAACAGGTTATATTCTTGAGATCAGTAAGTAGAGGCTCCTTTTAGGAAGTTCTTGGTGGCTGTACATGGTCTTATATATTATATATCTTGCATAGTGTAGCAGATGATTGATGTCTGGAGCTGATTTCTGCCTCATCAAACAGAAAAACAAATAGGCACGCTGTACTTCATGTAGGATCATTTTACAGGAGTTGCAGAGTAGAAACCAAGCCACAGATAAGTCTGTTTGCTATCAGTGTTGGGATTTTGAACCATGGCAGGAAACCCATGTACATTAAAGACCAAACAGTAACTGTGCAATTACTCTTGCTTTGAAAACAGTTGCACCATACTGAAGGGTGAAGTATTCCCTTTACTTATAAAGGGAAACTACAAAACCATGTATGCTTGAGTAATGTATGGCTTTGTGGTTAAAGTTGCCTGTGAGTCCAATTTTGGCGAGAGTGTCTCTAATTACAGGAAGGTAAATGTAGCTTCTTAATTTAGAAAGCACAGTCAATGGAGCTGATAAATCACTATTGACAATCTCTAAGCCAAATCCTTAACCCATTTATTCCTGGGGTTTTGATATATATATATTTACATGTGTTTGGTGGAGGGTTTGTTTTTATTTTTGTGGGTGATTTTTTTTGTTTGGTTGGGGTTTTTTGTTTCAGTTTTTTGGGGGTTTTTGGTTTTTGTTTCTGTGGATTTTTGTTTTCTTTTGTTCTGAGTTCTCTAGTTCTTTCTAGAGTTTAATGTTTGTTCATGAGAGCTACTGGCTGAAATATTCAATTTTCTATTGAAAAGTAAATTGAAACATTTTATATAATTTTTACCATGAGAATGTATATAGATTACGTATATAACTAATCTTCTTCCTATCCTTATGCTCTCTTCAAATGACCAAAATCTAAGCTGATGAAATAAAAGCATAGATTTTGTTGAAGTGCTTTAGTTATTTTTCTAGCTAATCTTTTCACTATTGGCAAGATTTTAATGATAGTTTGTAATCTAGAAAACATTGAAATAAGTCTTGCCTTTTATTCATATTGTTGTTCGCATCTGTCAATTTGCATGTTCAAAATAAGGACCAGATTAGCACAGATGTCAAATGATGATGTGAGGAGCGAGATTTTTTTTATCTGAATTGTGACTATGTAGGTCTCCCTCACCTTCTGTAGATATGATTTTTCGTATTTCCACTTACCCTGTGCATATGTTCTCATAACATCCCCCAGTGTGACTGTCTGTAGAGTTATAACAATCTGGCTGATTAAAAGACTCTGGAAGCAGACTCTGCACTTCTGTTCACTGCATTTCCTGCAGCCCTCACCTCTTCCGTGGCTGCAGTATTATTAATGTAATATTACAGGTACTTGTCAGAAGCACTGTGGTTTGTTGGATCTGTTAGGTTTCACCCTAAGGTCAGAAAGTTCAGATTGCTTTAGAGGGCAAGCTAAAATGGTTTACTAAACCAAGAAATTTTACTTTTGCTTTGGTCTCAGCCATGGGGATTAAGTTCTGAAATCATTGTTGGCCCTGATGCAGTTAAAAAAATCTCTTTAAAGGGCATTTGGAGTAACCTACCAGGGAGAATAGCCACATTTTCAACTTTTTTTTTTTAAGAGAGGTTATACATCAAGGATAGGTTAAGTATTTTAATAAATTATTTTATAGCCCCTTATTGATGTCCAAAGAAATTTGGGTGAGGGAAAAGGTAAAGGTTACAAGTGTTTATTGGCAGCATCCTGGGAAGATGAAGATAAATTGGCTACTGCTCAATGCTTTTTTTTTGTGCTTGCTTCTTAGAAAAGTGTGTGGTTACTGGTTTTGTCTATGACTTTTTTTGTTTTTAAAATCTTTTCATCAGAATACTAAATTGATATTTGGTATTAAATCACATCTCTTTTTGTGGAAACATATAGATTTGTAGAATGTTTTTCTTAGTTTCCTCTTCTTAATTTTTTTCTGAAAAACTCCCTGCCTCACTGACATTGAATTCCAGTTTAAGGAATTAGAATTCTGAATAGAATCATAAAATAACTGACAGAACTGAAGTCATGTCAACTTGTTAGTTGAACTGCTTTGAGGGGTTCCATAGGAAACAGATTTCAGAATGTGCCATTAGAGGAACCTTGAGGTGCCCTTCACACAAAATTTTGTATCAGGAAGAAAAGCTGGGGTGGGTTTCTGAAGAAAGATTAAATGATAGGAATATGTTTTTATTAATTTTCTATGAAATTAGACACATTATGGGTGCAAAATTAATTTGCAAGAATTATTTTTTAGTTCTAAGTTTGGTTTTGGGACTCTTCCTTGATTTTCAGTTTGGCCTCATGAAACAAGGCCACTTTCTTCTGTTCTCAAGCAAAATGTCCTGCATTTAATGTAATCCAGCCAACAATTTAGTTACTAGTTACTTGCCTTCTCCACAATTTTTTTATTGTGGAATATGAAATCAATTGTTGGACTTTCAGGGAAAATACCCAAGAATTATTTTTTTCTTTGTTGCTGGATTTTTTTCCTATCCTTATTGGTATTATACTGGAATTTGTGTGATGCAGTTTAAAATGATAATCAATTGTGTTAGAGGATATCTGCCTCTCTTTTTTTCACAGCTTTCCATTAACAAAACAGGCAATCCACTGACCTATTTTAAAGTGACTGTAATATAACTGTCCAAGACAATGAAATGTATTGAGGATTCTATTTATCCCCCTTCAGTAGCTGTTCCTGCTTTGTTTGAAGTAGTTGTTTTTATATATTAAATGATTTTCACTCAGGCTATGAATCTGTTTGTCAATAGTCACAGTTTGTGCTCTGCCTGGCCCTTTAATGGTAATCTCTGATTAGTCACAGTGTTCCCAGCCTTTGGAATTTGTTACGATCTTTTAGAGAGGAAAGAGATGGAGGAGGATTGAAGTTATCTGTAAATAATTAGGCAGGTGGGCACTTCATGCCAGCTGTGAAAAAAAGTACTCAGTGATCTAATCAACTGCCAAATATGAGCCAATATGTGCCATTGTTCTTGAACCCTGTGAGGCTAAATATGAATAAGCATGCATTCCGCTATGGCTATGAAAAACACAGCCATAGATGGATTCCACTTTCATTCTGCATGGCTATTCCATCATTAGTTCATTAGAAAGAGAGAATAGTAAACTAAACTAATTTTTATGGTTGCACAGTGGCATTAAATGGCGAGTTTCATGAAAGATTAGTAAAGAGTGTTAAATTTTGTAAGAAAACAAGGAAAGCAAAATAGTTTCTAGAAAGATTTGTTGAGCTAAAAGAATATTGTATAAATCTTGTTGCTGTTGTACTTGCTTATGCAATCTCTGAAAAAAAGATAGAGCTCTTATTCATCTTTTTTGGAAATAAATTACTCTCAGAAAAGACAGTATGGTGATTTTTCTACCTAATTTTTAACAAATTCTAGGGACCAAGATTTCCCTTTCTTAAAAGGGGATTGGAAATACTTTGGTTGAAAGATGAGATCCCATGTAAGATGCATTTTGTGAAGAATGTGTGCCGCCTCATGATGTATTATGGACCCTCAATGGCAGAGGGGTCTCAGGGAGGCATAAGATAAACAGATATGCTGAAGAAGTAGGTAATAACATCACCAAGGCAGATGGTTGAAGTGGAATAAGCATTCTTGGGTGAAATCAGAGCACTGTCTCTGGGTCCCTGCTGAAGAGCAGGGTGAGCTGCTGTTGCCACCCACCCTGAGGCTGCAAGTCCGTGTCTTTCAGGTGGGATGAATGGTAGGGTTGTGCCTGTAGCTGGCTGATTCCAAAGGGCGAGGGAGAGGGAATGCAGAAGTGTGAGCTTCAGGTGTGCTACAAGAGGTTAGCACTTGGATCTCATTTGACATTCAGAGCGACACTTGGAAACCAGCAGTTACTAATTTTCTGATGTTAAATCATTATGTACTGGGTTATTTTTGAACAGTTATAAATGTACCAAGAGGAATTGTTCTCGGGGTTTTTTGTGGATTTTTTTTCCAAAAGTTTTCTAAACAGCTCCTCTAAAACATGGCATGCTGGTTTCATCTGGGATAGAATTAATTTTCTTCTTCGTAGCTAGCACAGTGCTACTGTTTGGATTTAACAGAATACAAACTTGCACCTTTAATACTGAAAGGTAAAAGAATACAAACATCTGAATCTGCTGAGGCCATTCCTTTGTTTTTTGTGATCAAAATAGTCTTCCTTTTTTAATCTAATTTATTAGAATGGTTGGTATCCTGTGACAAGCTGTGTTTTCTTGCTTGGGTGGATTTGACTATAATGACTTTGATAATTAATTTTCTCAAACCAGGCATTGCTACTGTGAAATAGATGTTTAGAGTATCACCTTCAAACTCAGACAGTCTTCACTTTTTGTACATTTCATCATGTCTGTTGATTTCACTCGCTTCTTTTGTTTTTCTCCTATTTGTACTGTAAAGGCAATGCATAAATCTTCTTTCATTCTGTTCCATTAAAGCCCATTAAAACACCTCTCTGGTGCACTGCATTGGGCCCTCCTCTATACTGTAGCAAAGCATGTTTCATTTTCAGTTGTAACCACTAAAAATGAGCACAGAAAGCTAAATTTTAAGGTTAAACAGTTCCAGGGTTTTCACAGGTATCTAGAATTCTGTTTACAGGAAAAAAAAAAAAAAAAAAAAAAAAAAGATCAAGGACTTGTTTTGACCTGCAGAATCTTCCTCTGATGGCAGTGACTCTCAAGAAATATGCAGTTTTAGAACAAAATCACCTTAAAAATGCATTTAATAGCCTTTTTGTTCTCTCTGTTTCTCCACTGTTTGCCTCATGCATTAGTTGTTCATAACCTTTGAAAAACACTGAATTACCACAGTTGAGATGGTATTTCATCTGCCGTACATCACAGAGCAAGAGGAAACCTCCCTCTAGCATATCTGCTTCCTGAACTTGCACTTCTCCCATCTGGAGAGGTGGGAAAATTAAGAGAGATTAAGATAGTCCTAGAATATCTGCCTTGGTACTTCTCAATGATAAAGTGCCAAATTTCTCAAACTTTCCTGAGAGATGGGTGGTATCAGTTGCTGAAATTAGTGAGGAATCTGTAACTTGTACAGTTGGCTACTGTGATTGCTTAAAAGGAAAATGAACAAAAAAATCTACTCCAATCATTGAAGCCTTCTGCTTTTATTTAAAAACAGAATTGATTGACTGCACTATGCATTTTATTGACCAAGTAAACTAGTAGTAGCTCCTTTGGCTCAAGCAAGAGTGTGAACACTGTCTCTTTGCCTGTCCATTCAGTCCATAACTGAGAGGTGAACAACCAACACCAGGTGTTTCAGTCTGGTCTCCAGCTCTTTCCCTGCAGGAGCGATGCTGAGTTGCCCAATGAAGCCCTCATGGGGCAGCTGTGCAGGAGGGATCACATCTGCCATTGGGTAGTGAGACTGTTGCCATTAAGGTTGGAATATGGTCCAGAGCTCTGACAACACGGAGAGATGCTGCTTTACCCCTTTGTCTGAAGTGCAGAAACAACTGGCTAGATTCTTCAAAAAGCAGAATTCTTTTATATATCTGTATTGCTCATCTCTCTTAAGTTTCACTGTGTCAAGTATTATTTCATAAAAAGGGGTTTCCTTTTATTTATTTATTTGGTTTTTCATCTTTCTTTTCTGGCCATAAGTCTACAGAGGAATTTGATTTTCTATTCCAGAAGAAGCTTCCTAGAAGCTTTAATAAGTAAAGTGGAATTTCTTTAGGGAAATTTCCTTCCTGTTATGACTCTGTATACTTTTGTGTGTATATTGGTAGGTATACAAGGCAGATGGTAACAGATATGCAAACTATCATGTTTAATTTTCACATATTCATGAATTCCTCATAATCTGAAATGTTAAATTGTGAGTTGAAAAGTTTCAGGGAAGCCATAGAAAATGTGTGCTGTTTGGTTCTTAAAAGATATAGAATATCTGTCTTAACAAACATAGTCTAAGCCTGAAGTGCTATGGTGGCCCTTAAATTTCTGTGCAGGGCCCCCAGAGATGATTGTACTGTGCAGGAACCTCCAAGTTACACTTCCATCACAAGCCTTCTTCCTGAAGTAATCAGTGTGTGTCAGGAGAGTGGAGGTAGGGACAGAAGGCTGTGTGCATCTTTTGTTTCTCATTCTGGGTTTGCTGTCTGCTGTCTGCTATGCAAATGGTAATACAAAGGAGAATAGAGGAAGTGGATGCAGATTTATGTATGAGTCAAAAAACAGTTGGCTTGTAGACTTTGGTAAACATAAACATACATATGGTTGTTTCTCTGTTTTTAGGAATACACTATAGACATAATTTTTGCCCAGACTTGGTATGACAGTCGTCTAAAGTTTAACAGCTCAATGAAGGTGCTTATGCTTAATAGCAATATGGTTGGAAAAATTTGGATTCCAGACACTTTCTTCCGGAACTCAAGGAAGTCTGATGCTCACTGGATTACAACTCCAAATCGTTTGCTTCGAATCTGGAGTGATGGAAGAGTATTATACACTCTAAGGTGGGTTTCTTTTATTTAAGTAGAAAAAAACCTAAAGCTTTGTCATGACCAGAAATATGAAAATAGTGAATGTGAATCAAATTCCTGGTATTTCTTTTGTTATGTACCACAGGAATGTGCAAGGAGTTGATGAAACAAGAAAATAAAGAAGATCATTCAATCATGGAAAAGATGAAATTCATAGTATTGAAATATAATGCAGAGATAGTTGAACGGAATAGCAAATTTTGGTCTTATTTAGGTACAGGCAAGATTGAAAAAGGGTGTTATATAGTATATAGCATCATGTTGGTCTGTCACTAATGTATTGCAATTAATTATTTTTGGTCTAAATACTTCATAATCTAATTTCTACCAAATTATATTCTGTATGTAAAATATTAAATGCTTCAAATAATAAAAATTATAAGAAGTTTGATAAAAGCTAAGGCCCCATTCCTGCATATACTTCTTAACATATTTACGCTTGCAAGCTATTAAAATCAACAGATCTGTTCCTCCAAAATAGGCATAAGTAAACATGTTGGTGATAATTCTACTTGGCAAATAGAAGATGCCTGTGCTGCTTTTAAGCTTAAGGGTATCTGTACTGATTTTTGAGTCACTTTTCAAACAATTCTTGAAAGGCTCTAGTCTACAAGAAAGTATTTTAGGGTCATCTCTGTCATATTTTTTTAAATATGCTGAAAAAATCTTGTAGTAAGTCAGGAGCTGATAAAGAAGTAGTCTATGCAGAGGATGCCATAAATACGATTTTGCTATTAAGTGTTTATTTATTTGTTTATTTATTTATCTATGTAAAACAAAAAGTGGCACTTTCAATTACTTTCTTCTCAATCATTTATGCTGTGTTTATATGCAGTCTATGTTGCATGAACAATTTATAAATTTTTCTTGTATTGCATATATGAAGAATTTGAATGCTTCACAAAAAATTCTCTTTATTGAATTTTTTCTTAGTATGCATCACTTGAGAGCATACAGACATCTCTGAAGAACACATTTAAATGGCTTATTATGCCAGTTGGTGTTTATTAAAGCCTCTAGAGACCCCTTCTGTTGACATGCTAATTTTTTTTGTTTTTCTAATTAGCAATTGAAGAGGCATACTTGGACTTATTCTTCCATTGTTCATTCATTTTCGATGTAATTTTTTTTTCTAAAGAGATTCAAGGTAACACAAGGAAGTAAATATGAGCAAAAAAAAAGTCATGTGAGCCCTCACAGAGCAATAGTTTAGAATCACTGTGTCGGAGTATGAGAAATAAAGTGCAACGAGCTGGTAACAGAACAGCAGAAAAGGTTTTCACCCAGCACTGCAACATGCAAACATCTGAATGGGTGAGGATATGGCCTGAATTTGACCTAAGGTAAAACAACATTGAGAGGTTCATATCTTGCTTATTGAAGGAACAGTTATATGATCTGACAGTGCTCCAGGTTCATGGGCTCCCCTGTACCACCACTATTTCCTTGTCAGTAATCAGGGGGCAGACGTGGTGAAAATGTTAATCAGCCTTACTGAATCTCGTCTGGGGGTTGCCCATGGGCTGTCCATTGCACCATCAGTGATTCCAGATCTAGTTGTGGTGCTTTTAACACAAGGCTTAGCTTGTTTTCTTTTTATTTGAGTGTTAAGCTATCCAAAAAAATGAAAATGGAAAGTAAAGGCAATGAATGCATAAATCATAATTGACAAATTTGAAAAGCATCTCCATAGCGATGCAAGTATTCTGCTTAAAAGTATGGGGAAGGGTCTTCCTCTCTCCCGCAGTGTATACTGAGAAATAATTTTTTCCTTATAAACCTTTGGTCAGGTTGTAGTGGCAGTTTGTATAGAATAAATACTTTGTTCAGAGACTTACAATACTACGTGGCAGCATGTCTCAGAATCTTTTCCCATCCTTTCTTGTCTAATATGTAAGCATTGCACACAGTCAAGTATGTGAGCATTATGGCAATTTTTGAAGTTGATTTAAGAAGACATTCTGACTTTCTACACAGTGTTGCCAACAAAGGAGGAGTTATTTTAAATGCAAAGAAGTCAGTTTGGAGTTTAACCCCCTTACCATGGCTTTCTAGTCAAAGTTAGCAGAACTGGATTTTGCACTTGTTGCTTGGAGATCCTGTGGAAATCTGTGATAACATTTTAAAAGCAAAATGTGATTCAGTTCAGAAAATTATGAATCCTAAACCAGTTATAAAATGTTTATAAGTTGTGAATTATTTAAATGCCTTAGACATGAAATAAGTAGAAATATTGTCTGCTTTTTCCTATCCAAATACTGTCTTCACCAGAACTGCTTCCATGAGTACAGAGCAAGTCCAATGTCCCCCACGATTTTTCTCTTTCGTAAAGCCACGAGATACAACGATGCCAAATGCAATTTGACTTGATAAATATGTTCTGCAAAAACTTCCTTTATGTGCTATCATAAGCTCTTCTCCTTCCCATCTTCAGATCCTACTTTTTTCCCCTATTTTTTGTAGAGCTGAAGGGTACCCCCAAAATCAATTGAAATTTTTGAAATGGCTTGAAATACCAATTGAAAAAACACAGATCCTCAGGTTGTATGAAATAATGGTTTCTGTTTTGTTCCTTTGTGCTAATGCTGGATGTTGTTTTTCTGATACACAGGAGGCTATTAATAATATCCATTAACTGGCAAAATTTATTTCTGTGCATGTTCTGTGCTATGTAGTCTGAAGTGCCTGAATTCTTGAATAACCTTTTTTTTTTTTTAACCTTTCCTTTTCTAATTAGGTTGACAATTAATGCAGAATGTTATCTTCAGCTTCATAATTTTCCTATGGATGAACACTCCTGTCCTCTGGAGTTTTCAAGCTGTACGTGGTAAAACAATTTTTGGTCTCTTTACATTCAGGCTTTAAATTTGCTTAAATTTTGGCAATAGGAGAGCAAATGTTTACTTTTTAAGGCCTTGTGGTGAAAGAAAAAACTGACCATTCATCTTTCGACTAGATTTATTTCATTATTTAACACACTAATGAATGAGTTGAATCACATGCATTTTTTGCAACTTTAAAAATAGTCTTATTGCTTAGGAGTCTAATACAATGCCTATTCCAGTTAGTGGAAATGCATTGTCCTGTAAAAAACTTTGCTTTCTTATGCCTGCAAGACTTGGCAGCTTTGAGTTAGTTCCATATGATATACTTAAAAGGAAAAATAAGATGTGTTTTCTTCAACCTGCTCATCTAAATGCTGAATCAGTATAAGAAGTCCTTTTCCTTTCAGCGGGACTTACGTTACATGAGCAAACCCACAACCTTCAGGCTCTATTTTTTTTTGATGCAAACTATGTTTATAAAAAAAAATAAAAATCCTAGAGACTTGTGCTATTGTAATCATAGAATCATTAAGATTGGAGAAAAACTAGGATCATCAAGTCCAGTGACCTATGGCTGAACACCAATTTCTCAACTAAACCATAGCACGAAGTGCCACATCCAGTCATTTCTTGAGCATCTCCAGGGATGGTGACTCCACCATCTCCCTGGGCAGCCCATTCCAGTGCTTCACAACCTTTCAGTGAAGAAATTCTTCCTGTTATCCAGCCTGAACCTCCCCTGATGCAGACATGCAGCCATGTCCTCTCATCCTGTTGCTGGCTGCATGGGAGAGGAGGCCAACTCCCATCTTGGTACAGCCTCCTTTCAGGAGGTCTTCCCTAAACCATCAAATTATGTACTAATTGTGTCTGTACTTTTAAGCTCTTTCTGATCATTTATGGATAACGTAATGACATTTACATTTTCATAGTGATGATTCTGAGCTGTTTTTTTGTAACTGGAGTTTGAGAATGCCTTGTAGATATTTTCTAAACATTTGTATTTACGCAGATTTTGATTGATCCTACATTTACCTAGGCTTAAAATTCAGGCCATATATTTTGTGTTTAAATTTTAAGTGTATCAGGAGGACTATAGGTGGTCTAAGATCCACTTTATTCATAGCCCTGGTTTAGTTTATAAGTAACGTCAGAGATCAGAAAACATGCTTTGGTACATTCTATGGCTGAATCTTTGATTTGATTTGATTTATTCTAGATGGATATCCCAGAAATGAAATTGAATACAAATGGAAGAAAACCTCTGTTGAAGTGGCAGATCCAAAATACTGGAGATTGTATCAGTTTGCATTTGTAGGGCTACGAAATACAACTGAAATTTCTCATACCTTGTCTGGTAAGGCACAGTGTTGAATTTTATTTTGTGCAATATCTATTTAGATCAAGATTAATAGATGAAGATACAGTCAAAAACCATATTATATGTCATATCAATATTTTTCTTTTTTAATTTTTAGGTGATTATATTATTATGACAATATTCTTTGATCTCAGCAGACGTATGGGATATTTTACCATTCAGACATACATTCCTTGTATACTCACAGTTGTCCTTTCATGGGTGTCATTTTGGATCAATAAGGATGCTGTTCCTGCAAGGACTTCTCTGGGTAAGAATGTCTTTTTTTAGCCTTGAAGGATCTGGTACTCCCAAAGAATACAAATGTGCAGCAAAGAGTAAATTAACCAGTTTATTCCCCTTCAGATTGTGACCATTGGTCATTCTCTTGAACTGCAACACTGGCAGTAGGAGAATTCTGCTGTAGTTGCACAGCAGTGTTTAAGGAAGCAATGCTGAGCATAGAAGTCTGATCCAAGTCTTGTGAGTCTGTTGTTGTTTGCATAAATACATTTTTTCTTCTTTATGGTTTTTTTTATCATCTCCAGGGACTGTCATATGGCAATTATTAGTCTGACACTTAGCATCATGGAACAAATGAAGTCATTACTACATGAGCAAAAATGGTGAAAATCTGGTTTAGTTATTTTTGTTGAGTTTTTTGTGTTGTTTGCATTGGTTTTTTGGTTGGTTTTTGTTTGTTTGTTTTGGGTTTGTTTGTTTATTTGTTTTTTTTGTTTGTTTTAATAGAATGATTGAATTAGTCTTTTAGACCCAGGATAGGACAGAAAATTTGCAACCAAAGTTTTACTTCAAGCCGTTAAATCTCTAATACACAAAAACTGCTTTTACTACAGACAGTACTGAAGTATATTGCAAGTACTAATACAAAGATAATTCTGCATTAGTATCATCTTGGCTGACCTTTTGCGTGGCATCAGCCTGCTAAGTTTGACTGTTTAGGATTCATGTGCCGTGGAGAAAAGTTGTAGTCCCCACATAAAGCCTGATAAATGGGTATGCAGAGTGCACAGGACACAGCTTAGAGCTTAGCAGGGACACATGCTTATAGCAGAACTAGTGACAGCAGTCTGATATCTTTTGGGAGAAAGGCCAAGAGCTGAGAGTTGTATCTTAGGGAGTTAGAAATGTGACTTAATTTTTCACATCAGTCATAGCATTGTGGACGCACCATTTCCACCCTATTAGATCATTTACTACCAGAAGCATGAGTCCACACTTTAGCTCCCTGCCTTTCCCACTGAAATTGGACTACCAGCAAGCCTGCCAGATTAATGAGCCAACAGAGAAAGTAAGCAAAAATGGGCATGGCTTAGTAGCCTAATGAAAAGGTAAGGTAACCTTTATGTTATTTGAAAGTGCCGAAAGGTTTAGTGAAGAGTCTAAAGTCTTGAATAAATAAGTGAAAATTACTTTTGACATTATGCAGAAATCTCATCAGATTTCTTTGACTGACTAATCACTGAACATCATTGTGGATGCTGACTAGTTACAATACAATAGTTATAACCAGAAAAAAGTGCTCTATTTGTGTCCTAGTTCTGTATGCATTTTTTCCTTTTCACAAAGTACTTTTTACATCCCATGAACCTAGAACTCTATCATGGTTAAGCTGAAGTTTTCAAGCTCTCACTTCAGCAGTACTAGCCTTCATCTACTAGATATGAAATACAAACTATTTGTAATATCTTATTTACAGCTCCCTGCTTTCTTGTAAAGATGCAAAAGCCATCACTTGACAGATTGCAGGACTATTTTTCTTGCATGCAAATGTTCTAGAGAAGGAGAAAGAAGGTACCTGTCAAATAGACACAATTTTATGGAAAGAAATTAATACCAGAAAGCCAAAACTAAACAAGGTTTATCATGGCAGGTAGCTGTTTTGCTATTGAAGATCTGCTCCCTCTGACAGCCCTCTATGCCTTTCACATAGCAGACAAGGTTGGAAAAATTTGTGTCTCATTTTGTCCTGTCTGAACAGAAGTCAGTACAGGGAATGGTGGGTGACACTTCCCACCTGGAGGGTGTGCTGGGGTCTGGTACACTGAAAACACTGGACCTTTTTCTCTTATATATTTTGGAAGATCCTGGAAGATTGTGGTTTCCCAGAGCAAAAGATTCAAGGTGATTGCAGATATTTAAATATTTAGCTATACAGAGAAATGACAAATTGATTTTCAAAAGTATCTGGTGTGAGAGAAGCCCTTTTGAAGACCCCTGTGGTTATCTGTTTGCCCTTTTAGGCATACAGTTTCATTGGAAAATCACTCCAAAAACACTACTGTTTTCCTGTTGCAGGAACAGTCCATAGTGATTCCACATTTTGATTTATGAGCCATAGACAGCTTTAGCCTGGTGTAATGCTTTTCTGTTGTTGTTTGTTTGTTTTGTTTTGTTTTTGTTTTTAATAATCTTACTCATGTAAATAACAAATTATTTGTGTGTTCAATTATTGCTCTCCAAAGGAAAGGTCATACCTTAATTTTGGACTACTATGTAAAATGCTTTGCATCTCCCTGAAGCATCAAATATAGGAAGAAAGTGTTAACACCTTATGAATGCTAAACTAATGAAGAGTGGTACAGCTGAGATTTTGAACACATACCTATTAAGGCCAGTTTGTTCTTTTAATTAGCTTGTATGTAAGTGAATCCATGGAAACATTTTCTATTACTTAAAGACACAGTGCTGAAAGCATATCTGGTAACTTAGAGAATGAGGCCAGAAAGCTCTGAGTGTCATCAAATTTGATCTTCTACATCTTCTTCAAAAGCAGACAATTGGAATCAATATTAATTTTTCTTGTGTTTAGCAAAAGCTTGAAATCATTGATGAATAATACACCTTTTATTTCTGAATGCATTTTTTTTAACATTGTTGTCTTTTAAGCTAAGGGACTTCCTGGTGCTTATTTGTGCCTGTTTTTCTACTGTATTTATGTGTACATTTTATGCCAGATTTATAAAATTTCACAAACTTAGTCATTGTTTATTCAGTGTGTGTTGAAAATAGAAAGGATTTAAAGGGAAGGTGAAATGTGCTGCTTTCTCTATGATCCCATGGAGGCTGCTGCATCCATAGGGATGGATTCTTGCCATAGCACCAACGCACATGGATGTAATCAGTGGTGAAGCCACTTACCCCTCCTGTGGGTCAGTTTTTATATGACTCATCAATGAATTAAGAGCTAATATGATGACTTTTTTTAATTGTGATTATATGATTTGATTACCTTTACATTTCCCTCTTTCTGTCTTTTTCTTTCTTTCTTTCCCAAACAGGGATCACAACGGTGCTGACCATGACAACACTGAGTACAATTGCTAGGAAGTCACTCCCAAAGGTTTCCTATGTGACAGCAATGGACCTTTTTGTTTCAGTTTGCTTTATTTTTGTGTTTGCTGCCTTGATGGAATATGGCACCTTACATTACTTTACCAGCAACAGAAAAGGGGACAAAGGAAAAGGAAAGAAGACAAAATCTAAGCCATCAGTAAGTTTAGTCAAACAAACAAACAAACAAAAGAAATACGAAGTGGTTTTTATTGTAGCATTCATTTTGAAAGACTGCTTCTTAAGTAGAAAAGCTAAGATAGTTTTCAAAGATAATTAACACCAATATTTATATAGTAATTTTGTTGCAATTAGGGGCTTGTGCTAATTTTGTGTAAATACAACTAGTGAGCAAAGGGTTTGGATGATTTCATATATGTGAATAAGGACACATGAGCCTAAGGTGGAGAGTGGTTTTATATAATATTCCATGCCTTTGATGCTTCTAGAGCTGCCCAGGAAATGTGTGCCCACAGAGATGCTTCTGTAGGGGTACTTCTGAAAACAACATCTGGCAGAGAACCACAGCTAAAACTGGCAGTAACGATAATGTGAATGGACTGAAGGTGTGAGGATTTCTTTGGATCTACATCACTTAACTTAAGTCTTACAAAGCTTTGCAAAGGAAAAAAAAAATGTTTATTATTTGCCAGTATTCTGAATCCCACTACAGAAATTCTATCTGGACTCTTTTCTAAATTGGCTTCCATGTTTCTTTCTGTTAAATGAACCTTCTGCTTTTAAAGTTGATGTGGTAAAGCTCCACACATTTCAGAATCAAATGTTATTCAATTTTATGTGACTTTCTGTTTGTGTAGTAAGAATACTGTAATTTCCAAAGAATTCTTTAAAGTAAGAAATCATAGGCGAGGATAAGAGGAAAGAAAATGTTATAAGGTCCCTTTCCAAATCATCTCATCAAAAGATGCAGGAACATAACTGAACCATAATACTAGCTGCCTTTCTGGATGAAGGCTGAATACTGGCTCTGTATGAGATGAAACAGAAATTGATCTGAAATTACAGAAGTAATTGCAGATACGGAAGTACAGAAATCCTGTTATGAACCATACCCGTTCTGCAACTCATGTCAGCAAGAACTGGTGCCCTCATTCTGAGCAGCACTGCTATGGGCCTCTCTCTTATGTGGGCACTGCGAGGCTGTGGGGGCTTGATAGCAGGGAAACGAGAGCCTTAGGATTCACTGGGTGAGCTGGTCCAAGGGGTTTAGCTGTGTATTTAGAACAAGGCTAGTGATGAAGTGTTAATACTTCCCTGTGCTGCCTTGGTCAGACTTCATTCTGAGCCTCAGGGAATCCTGCACAGCCAGGAAAACTGGAACAAATGTGGGCACAACAGAAGGGGCAGAATGCAGACTCTGGCAAGGGCCACAGCTGAGTTATGAGGGAGAGTAAAAGGTAACAGAGGGTGTGGGGGCGTCCCCCTGTCAGCACAGCAGATTCAATTTCAGGTTGCTGCTGCAACGAGGTCTCAGCAACGCTTAGTGGACAGGGAGCTGAGTAGGTCTGCTCTTGGCATGCACAACACAGAGAAAGCAAAGATATCAGGAAATACTGCTTTATTCAAACCAGGCAGATATTAAAGATCAGCTGCTGGCAAATCAAAAGACGCTGAAGTAGTTTGCAAGTAAGCTCTATTGAATGAAATAATGACACTTTGCAGAATCTGTTCACACATCACCCACGTGTGCAATAATCTGCCAAGTGCTTTGAGATTTTCAGTGCATATGAAAATTATAAATGTAGAATAATGATGAGATAGAAACTATGAAACTTACTGAATAAATAGCTGGAATTTGCACTAAGATTAAAATTAGCAATATAATACTAAAAATACTGTTCAATTGTGTTTTACTGGGTTCTTAAAGGATGCTTTTTATTTCTAAGAAGTGGAAAAAAGAAATTTTTGTGCACAGAATTCTTTAAACATGTTATGGCTAAAAGACCATTACAAAATAAAGACATTACTCTAAAAAAAGGGAAAATTAAATTTAATATACTTAGATGCAATGATTCTAATTTGATGCGAGTTTTTCTGGTGATGTTTTATAAAAAGCTGTGACTTTTCTCACTCCAAATAAATAAAAAAGGCATCTAATTAGTTAATGGGAAGTCGTACCATTACAAATACTTTCTTTTTTTTCTTCTTTTTTCCTTGTTTTTTCCCCTTTATCTTTGTCAAAGACTTCTATTAATTCTTTTTGTCTTGTAGTTATGGATATGTAACTCAAAAAACCAGTTTAATTTTAAAAGTCAGTTTAATTCCTTTTGAAAACTCATTTACATGTGTTTTTTTTTCCTTGGGAAACTTGCCTTGCATAGATATTCTATTTCTATTGCAAAATGCAATAAATGGTTACTATTCCAGGAACTGATGCCAATAAGCCACAATAAATCAGCTTGTGAAAAAAATGGCAAGATTTTACAAATGATTACAGCAGTTTTATCTTAGCAAATATGTGCTGGCATCATTCAAGAAAGGTAGTATGAATTGGCTTATGCATATCCACATTAGTAAGGATAATGAGTTTAGGCAGGAAAGATTAAACTTAATTAGTTGTGGATCTTGTTCTGATCATCATTTCACCTGAAATGAATGTATCACATATGCCATGATCTCCACAGAAAATGGTTTTCTTTTGTACTTGTATTAGTGTTATTGCAGAGTAATTGGGTTTTGATCCTATCAGAGTGTATTATAAATGATCTCAAAATACCTGGATCTCAAAATACCTGTTTTATCTACAATTTCAGTAGGCATATCCATAAAATCAACATGTACTTCTATATCTACATGTTGTGGGTGTTTTGTTGTTTTGTTTTTTGTTTTTGGTTTTTTTTTTGTTTTTGTTTTTGTTTTTTTTCCAGTTCCTGCCAATTTATATAAAGACATTTTCTTGTGAGGTGTTGGTCTTTTTTCTTCTTTTCCCTCACGTTGCCTCTTACACACATCTTATGTATTTCCTGTAGGTAGTTAAGCCTACAGGATGACTGTGTCTGCCTCTCCCAAGCCACCTCTTCAAACTTGTAATTCAGTAGCCACCTCCAGTCTGTGCTGGTGACGTGAACAGTGGAAAGCAGAACTGTAATTTTTCCTTCTCCCGTGGTGTTTCTGTGTTGAGGATTCCTGTTTTACCCCACTAGTTGAAACAAAAATCTTACATGGGCAAAACCAACAGTGAGAAAATTTTTGTAAAACCACAGTAGGTGTGAATCAGAAATAGGCATTTTTTTCCTGTTTATCTTCAGCAAAAAAATTTTTTAAAAAATTTCAAAAATAATTGAACTTATGTTTTATAAAAATAAGCCCTCTTTGCAATGCCTCAAATTAGGATAAAAGCATACAACTCCTGTTTCTTAGTATTGTCAGTATTTTATCATAACTGAAAAGAATAATTAGGTCCTTTAGGATGATAATTAGCTCCCTCGGTCATCATGCATAAAAAGTTTTGAAACAGCAGTCTGTGTGAAACTTTCTCTGGTAAAGACACTTATTAAAGAAAACTATTTGAAAATACGGTGGATACTGCACTGCATTATAACCATACCTTGGAATATTGTGTAAAATGCCTCTGAAGCGAAAAAATGTCACCTTAACAATATATAGAGCTCTGTGTACTGGCCAAGATAATTCACAGGAAGTGGCACAACAGGACTTTAAAGCATAACAAGAAGCTAAATAATGGCTTCCTACTTTCCGTATTTTAATGTATTTTCATTGCCTATCATGTATAATTGGTAAGGAGAACTTAAATATCCAGTTAGATTTTTTCACTGCTTCCTTTTCTGCTGTTTTATGTCCTTACATGACAAAATATGAAGAATGTAGAGAAGAGAGAACACAATATAAGAGTAGTGTTAATGGAACCCTTCTCTTAGGTCTAAAGATTTCAAAAGAGATGCCAAATGTGGGGTGGTGTAGGTTGAAAGAGGATTATGAAATAGTTTAAAACAGCCATGAGATTTACAAAGAGAAGATAAAGATCAGATGAAGAAAAAGAGAATATCTTTTGAAACACTCATAGGAAGACAAGGATGATGAGTAAAAAAAACTGTGTAGAAACAAAGAAATAAAAGGGGGAAAGCTGGGTTGTATTACTGTAAGTAAAAGGAAGGTGGAAAGGCAAAAGCCACGAGTAAGGGAATAGCAAAAACTACAGGAACCAGGCAATAAGCCACCCAAATTCTTTCAATGAGGAATATTAACATATATTACACTGAGTTTTTATCAGGTACAAGAAGGTTGTTATGCCCACAGAAAGTGAAAGTAAGAATTAAGAGCTGGATTAATCAGTGACTTGAGCAGTATTGGGTTCTAAAGGGGGTCTGTATTGTTTAGAGATTTAACATCTGAGGGTTAGATGGCGTAGCCTGGCCTTAGATGCCTCAGTCTGTTAAACTTCACCAGTGATGCTGTGTTAAACCCATTAGCTTTTTTATTTTTGTGAAAATGTAGCTTCCAGAAACACATCCACTCTCCTAAAGACTCCAAAAGATGGGAGGACCATCATTCCTTTGTTAGTGATGATTATAGCCTGCTTATGGACTTGGTTGTGACCCAGTTGTCAAGAAGTGACTGACTTCAAAATGTTTGTCTGTGTTGTGTAGATGGGATCAGCTAACCTTGTCTGTGCAACTAATTATCTACTATTCCCAAATCCCAGCACAACCCAATTTCTACTGTGGCAGGTGAAAGTCATTCATGATCTTTTGCCGGCATGCAATAATTACATATAGCAGTTCATCATTTTCTAAGATCTCCAGGCTGTTTTCTTTAATATAAGAACTTCTGTATATTGTACTGAAGGTGATTATATTGCCAGGGAAAACCTATGGAATTATTTAATGTGAGGATAAAATCACACAAAACTATATTTCCCTTTTTTTTTTTTTTTTCCCTAAGAAACCACCTGCAATTGCTGTTCGACCTGGATCAACACTAATTCCAATTAATAACATTAATCATCTCCCTGAACGTGATGATGATTATGGATATGAGTGCCTAGAAGGAAAAGACTGTGCTAGTTTCTTTTGTTGTTTTGAAGACTGCCGCACAGGATCTTGGCGAGAAGGAAGAATACACATCCGTATAGCAAAAATTGACTCCTATTCTCGAATCTTCTTTCCAACTGCCTTTGCATTGTTCAATCTTGTTTACTGGATTGGCTATCTTTATCTGTAAATTTCAGAGGTTTGACAAACTCAGAAAAAAAATACTAATTGAATAGTCATTGATACTTTTAACTGAGCAAAGATTAGAGCTGGTCCAAAATGACTCAAATTGTTTGTATGCTTAAAAAAAATTAAAAAAATGAGAGGAAATATGATGATGTAGTCTCCCTCTTGTGATCAACTGTAGAACTGATATTTTGGTATTTTGGAGAGATCATTTTAAAATAAATATCCCTAAGATTTATCTTTCCTGAACACACATACATACATTTTTTTCCGGCTCTAAGTATATGTAGAATCACAGGCTATGCTATTTAACTGGACCATCCTACATAAGTTCTCAATTTTAATCCTAAATGATAATGCAGAAGGATTTTGTAGCATCTCTTACAACTTTACAAAGAAAGCCTTAATTAAATGGGATTAGTTACTCTCATCCTTTTCATCCATAAGGTGATTTTTTCAATCCCTAATTTTAAAAAGTTGTAATGTAACATTTCTCTGTTCAATCAGCCATTTGTTCTCTCTAGTATGTTAAAAAGTGTGATTCAATAATAATTAATCAATTCAGATTTATACAGAATGCAGATATTAGAGCAGCAAGAAATGGATATATCAAAACACCCAAGGGTAATTCTGAACTTGTCTTATCCTGACCAAGGATACAGACTTTTGGCTTTCAACCTTAGATTACGTTTATATCCGTGCTCCATTTCCTGTTACTTCACTGTTGTGAGTTCCCTGAAGTTGTCCAAGGGGTCTACAGCTTTCAGAAATTCTTATCCAGCTGCCATTGCTTGCTCATTTCATGGAAAACAGACTGATGTTGGCCAAGATTCTGGCCATTAAGCATAATGATCTTCACATACTCAGTGTTGGAGAAAAAGTCATAACCCTACATTGGGAAGAATTTGTATCAACAGAATTTGGAAGGCCTGTAACAGTGCTATAGTCATTGTACTCAAAGTCACTGTGTTAAGACCCCAGTCCTAAGAGTGCAGTGTGTGATCTGGTCCACTTTGCATACAGTGTGGTTCTGTAGATGTTTTGTTACTGCACATGCTGCTCACTGAGCCAAAGCCAAGTGGTATTAATGTATTGAATGAGTGATATGGATTGCTGGGTAATTACCTTCTTGATATTTGTTTCTAATGGAAAAGACCTGGAATGGAGGGGGAGTTAACATAATCCTTATACATTGCAGAACCTTCTCCAAGATGGGATACATTTCCCCAAAATCCTAGGACCAGTTCTCCACCCTTTCTATGGTGAGAGCTTTGGTAGAAGTCCTTCAGTAGTAGTCTTTCTGGACTGACTTCTTGGTGTGGACTGTGGCTGGCTGGAAGCATTTGGTATCTCACTTCTATTTCTAAATCCATTGTCTTCATTATGGAAAAGTACAGTCTTTCCTCCTTTCTCAAAAAGAAACTGGTCTCAAGTGAGCTTGCAAAAATCACTGTAAAATTAAGATATGCATTAAGTAAAAGTCAGCATTACACAGAAGACCTTACAGATCTTTAAAGAGGATTAATGGGATTAGCAATTGGCTTTAGGTAAGGATGTTCAGCACTAAAGATAAAGACATGATTAATAGCTAAGAATAGAAAATGTTACATGAAGGGCTACCCCTGCCCCCCAATATTTCTGTTGAATATGCTCCATCCTCTGAATTTCTCATAAAGGATTACTGTATTTATAGTCTAGTTGGTACCAGGCATGGTAAGATATGATATACAATGCACATTTCAGAGGAAATATTACTCCAGTGTTCAGCTCCAAAATTTAATAGAGAATGTGGGATTATGTGCAGTTGTACTGGAAGGAAGTGTGACAGAAGATCCAATTTTAATTAAATTGGACTTTATTTCAGTATTTAGCTGATGAAATACAGGAGTGGTTGAGAGGATGTGAAAGCCTAGATGACGAGGATGGCTGGCATTATTTGTGTTATGACCTTTCTGAGTACCAAGCTCCTCTGACTGTTGGACTGAGCGTAGAAGTACTGCTATAATTTATTGGTTTTCTTAGTGTCTCATTTCCATAAAATGTTCAGTCCAAAAGAAACGCGTCAATTTTAGTTCCATAATGTAGGATGATGCTTTTTGACAGCATGCTGAACACATTCCTCTGTAGGAGGGATGAAGGTGGCTTCAGCAGTATGTTGGGTATATGCTTGAAAAGCAGTCAGCTTGCTGCACAATGCAAGGCCCAGATTTAGTGAGTTCCTGAGTTTCATTAGTTCACCTTTAAACAGAGAAAACTTAAAAGAACTTGGCACTTCACAAGAGGAAATAAAAGTTTCACAGCCTGCTCTCTGGCTCATCTAGTTAGCTTTTTCTGTTCATGTGGTTGTCAGTTGCCAATCAGCCTCCAGTGACTGAAATGGAGAACAGAGAACATTCAGAATTGGCAAGGGATGGATAAGAAGTCTTTCATCTCTAATTTCTTTGGAACAATGTAATTGAATTAAACCTATTGAATGTTATGGCTGTTTGGGTTATGAATACACTTGCTTCTGTTTGTTGACAAACTTTTCTGTGTACTTCATTTGTTTCTGATGAAATAATTTCAGTTTCTCATAGTACTGTGAGTGCAAATAGATATGAGAATGCAGTTAACATGGATGTAATAAATGTGTTATTTTACTCCTATGTATTTTATTTCTAATCTGGATGTAAACACTTGATTTCAAGAAATCTAAGTGGTACTTTAAAAAAAATGGCAAGAAAAAGAGAGTATAATTAATTGGAGTTAGATGGTGCAATCATTTTTCAAACTTACTTGGATAAAAAGTTTGTTTACTCTTAGCTGGATCACATTTTTTGGGAGTCACATTATTCTGACTATCACTGCATAAGCACACACACATATTCCTATTCGACCAGAATTCAGAAAAGAAAATGCTTATGTACTGTCATAAAGAGTGATGCTATCATGAATTGATGCCATTAACACATGCTTCATTTGCACTAATTTCAATAATGAGTGTTCAGTAGCTCAAATAATTGAACAATTAAGGATGTGTGCCAGATCCTTTTCAATAAGAGATTTTCTCATTGAAAGAGAGGGACATAAGAGAAGAAATTGTTGTAAAGGCAGAGAGTGGAAAAATTCTGGGAAAACTGTTTTATACTACACCTATCTTTGGCATCTCTTGAAAAGTATTTTTCAAAAAGAGACTTTTCCTTGATATTTCTGTATTAGTGTTTATCACTTGTCTGTTTTAGTAGTGAGTACAGATCAGTGTGTTATTTTTTGGTAAGGTTTTGTCTATGATTGCACCTCACTGATCTTCAGTGCATGTCTTCTGTGTCTGAATGAATCTGTTTCATGTAGTGGCAGTGCAACCAAAGCATGAACTCTGGGTAGCGTATTTTGTATTCACATGTTGATGTGCTTCAAAGACTTTAACCTTATCCAGTTTTCTGGCATTCAGAGATATAGGATTGTGTAAGACTTTGAAGGAGAATCACCTCCAACAGTATTTTTATAACTTTCTGCTCTTTATTTGGTATGGTAGTAAAACTTTTGTTTAAAATTGATATATGAACTGTGCTTTGTAATTTGTGAACACCTTACAACTGAAAGCAAACAGGAGGAATCTGGATTTATATATCTATCTGCCTAAAATAAGATATGTTTTATTTAATTGTATCAGTCATAATTTCTGTCTACTGTTTCCAAATAGCTGAGAACTAGTGCAAATATATTTTTCTGTTAGTAAAATTATTTTTTTAGAATTCATTGTGATTTCTCTCAGTTATAACTTAAATGTGATCTTCCATGTTTATGAAATATTGTATTTTTTAGTCATTATAATAGATACAAATGATAGAAACTAATGTAGAATTCCACAGCTGAAAATTACAAAGCCAGCAATCAGAAAGAATTGCTGTGCTTCTGTTCCTGAAAAAGCTCAGTGGATGTCCACATGCCTCATGAATGTGCTGGATGGGAGAGACTCACAGGGTGAGGCTGAATAGTCTCCAGACAGTAGAAAAGGCTTTTGCATTGGTTCATGCCATGGATTTGCTACACAAGTGGTTCAAATGGAGGAAATTAATAAATCTGTCCTCCTTTTTTCAGCGATTTCCTGATTTCGTGTTTCTGCTTCATTTCTGTCAGCAACAGCAGTTCTATTGCTTTGTTGCCAGTTGAAACAAAACCTGAAAAATTATCTTTATTTTACTCTTAGTTAATATTTCACACAGATGGGTGGGATCATCTGACTGAACACACAAGATTATGAGCAAGTTTTTCTCCAAGACAGGTGGTGGGAGTTTGCAGCTGGAGGCTGAAGGATGGCTTCTTGTGATGGGCATTTTTCATTCAGTTGAGAATCTGCACTGAAAACTGGTGGGAGGAAAGGAAACAATGGTGTGAGGGAAAGATTGATGGTGGCAGTGATCCCAGAATCGTTACATGGATCTGAGTGGCTTATATTTTGTTCATAGGTTTCTCACTGGTATTTGTGATAATGCTCTTGATTTCTCTGCCACACAGTTAAATATTTTTAAAGCTTTAAATAAAAAGGAAAATATTGTGAATTTCCTATAAGTTCACTACAGACCGAATGATCAATAAAAAGTTATCTTGAGTAAACATTCTGGTGAAATGTCAGACAGAAAAAAGAGATTAGGTTAAATGAGAATTTTTTTTTAATCTCCATTTATTATTAGAGATAAAACCATTTTTAAAATTACTGAATATTAATTAGTGCAGTAGGCACCAGAAAAGGCCTAGTACCCAGTCTAAACTGCTCTTAGTCCCCTCAAGGGCCAAAATACTTGGAAATAGAAACCTGACAGACTGCACCCAGTTATCATCCCCTATTTCCATCAAGAGGTGAGAAAGATGATTTGTGATTATGCCAGACATGAAGTAGGAGAGCTGGGGTGCTCCAGGGAGGTTGGTTTATGGTTAAAAGGGTCATTTCTGCCTGAGACTGTAATTTGAAACATTCTTCCCTCAGAAGATGGATCTGTACTGTGACTTCCACAATGATGCATTTAATGTCTATCTTTGCACAAGAACAGTTTCACTGAATTGAGTGTCCTGCTATGAGGCACTGAGGTATTCCCTGTGTGGTATAGAAGAGTTTTGGTGGCACTTCTGGGCAACATGTTTAAGTCTTGTCCCAGAGATCAGTCACAGTTGTATTTTGGATGTTACGATGCTAGTGAAAAGGTAGGAAATAAACTTTTGATTTTACTTGCTAATAAAGCCAATTGAGAAAGCCAGAGGGATAATGAAGGCTTTAGTGGAACTCTCAGATGGCCCTTGGATACAGGAGACTGGCTAAAACTGAAGCAGACCAAATGATATAGCCCTCTTTACCATAGATGGGTCCTGTTCACTAGTAACATATTGATTCTGAAAAAACTGTGAAAGCCTCATGGCATTTTAAAGGAAAAAAAAATCTGTAAAATTTTTCTTCCCCTTCTCAGTGACAAATCTTGCTTTGCCTGCAGGTTTTGCTTATGGTACATCAACCTCACTCTAGCTGCATGAGGAGAGCCATGGGGGATGTAGGACAGGAGACCTGTAAACTGTTCTGCCTTGTTCTTCCTCAGTTCCTTTCCTTAGTCAGGAAAAGAGGCTTAGAAGGGTAGGCATATGGCATGTGTAAATGAGGACGATTTTTCTACTGACAACAGGGCCTGAGTCTCACTGACAGAATCAAGAGGAATGAGACTCTGCTTACAGTAATAAGGCTTCTCTTTTGTAATTCTTTATAGTAGCTCCTTTTCCATACATCACTGCAGGCCTACCTGAGATTCAAAATGTTTTTCAGGTTAGAAATAATTATTTTGTGTTTTTCTGGCTTCACACAATGTCTTTATCATCAGGGTTTGAGCTTTGCTGGATTCAAAATGAAAGGTTTCCTCTTGAAGTTTCCTTGTCCAGGCATTGCAAAACATTGGAAAAATGATTTTTAGTCATCCTGCTGAAGAGACAGACTGGCTCCCTGGGGTGGGATTAGGATTCCTATGTCATTTAGACCTGAGGAGTTGAAGGCTGTTGACACCACCAGTTCTGCCTCCCCAGAGAATATATTACTTTTGTCAATTTGATATTTAAAAACAAAATCCAAAACTGTTACACTGGGTGGGAAATGAGGATGTGTCATAATTTTACTACAGATATATATTTTTCCTTTAATTGTTTTTCTTCCTTAGGAAGATGGTGTATAGAAGCCTTTTGGCTTGTGAAATATTCAGAAAAGTAGTAACGGCCACTTTAAACAGTAAAGTTATGTTAGTCTATCTGCCCAATGATGGCCTAAGAGCAGTAGAAATGAAAGCACTTGCCCTATAGTTCAGCTTTTCCAAGAAAGATAAATGTGGAAATTTGCATATTCATAGGCCCAGTATTAATATACAATCTGTCTTCATATTTCAGTCACTGAAAAAAATCTTAATGGTTTGTGCATCTTCACAGTATCTTTTGTATTTCCCACTGTTGTCCACTACAAACACTTGGACTCTTTGTCTGAACATGAAAAGTTGTATTATATTACCTTCAATTACAGTTTAAATTGCTATGGAATATACTTCAGAATCTGGTGATTACATAGTTATTCCTATATTAAAAATTAAATATTTTTATTTAATTTATGTAAGCAAATAATACTGCTATAATTTATATTTCCATACATTAAAGTTTTATAAACAATTGCAATTTATGGTCTAAACCCTAAATTTACAGAAATATCTTTGAAAAATAACACTTGTTGATTTATGATGTATCTCAGTATTTATTATATTAAGGGTCCAGTATTCAAATTCATCCTTAATTCAAATCTCTGTCTTGGCATCTATAGTTCACACAATGCTTCAGTTACTCAGATTTTGCACCTTACTAGTACATCCTTGTTTCTATTCATTGGTTTTTTTATTTTTTAAAAAAGCTGGTATTTTTAACTACCTAAGTGAATATTTATACTATGCATTTAATTTAATACTGTTTTGGCACCAATGGACAGTGCTGCAATATTATGCCTCAGTGGTCCTTTTAAAGTTATTTATTAATGCCCTTGTGGATAACTTACTGTAAGTAATATGGAACATAAGATAAATGTTGTAACTCTCTGTGCTACTTCTAAGGTTTATATATAAAGTACATGATACTGAAGCAAATGTATTCTTCCATTTAATGTTTCCTTCCAAAAACATCCTCAGTTGGATTATTATTATTATTATTATTATTATTATTATTATTATTATTATTATTATTATTATTATTATTATTACAGTTTCACTTAGTTATTTGGTACTTTTCCAATAGTCTTGGAATGTATTCATCCGTTATTATATTCAATTACCTGGAAACATCAAGGTATCCTCACAGTCTTTTAATGTGATTAGGCCATGACTTCTTCAGCCTCTCTTAAAATGCCATAATCTTTTGTGTGCAATACCAAAACTAAAGAATTTTCAGGTATTAAATTGAGTTTTGCTTGCTTCTCAATTTTTAAAAAGACTGTCTGCTGGGTTATAATGAAACACTTATATCATCATTTTTGTATTTGACAACATTATTAATGGCTGAACCAGAAGACTTCAGAGATGATAAACAAAGGATGTTCTTGGCTAAATCCCATGTACATCTACAACTTTATGGGTATTATAGAAATTATTATGGCAATGGCGACACTATATATATATATATATATATATATATGTAGGCTGGAAAGCAAGATATGAGAATTTATACATCAGTTTGTCATTTTAACTAGCTTTAACTAGAAAATTTATGTTTTAAATGTGACCAAAAAGGTCCTAAAAAGCCCACTTAGATTTGTACATTTAGAATGTAGGAGTGGTTCAGAAGCCTAAAATAATTATGGCTTTGTTTGACGGGTCTTGTGGATCAGTTTTTAATTTTGATCCTTTTTACTGAAGAAGAAAGAGAGAAGAGATAGGCAATGATATGACTAAAGGTAAATATGAAAATATTATCTATGTGAATAGTAGATTTTCGTACATATCTGTAGGTAGGAACAAATTTCCTCATTTACAGAGTAGATGGATTCTGCTCTCCATTTTCAGAACTCTGTTGATATCATGGTAAAAGATAGACTCAGTTTTGCATTTTTTAGTATGCTCTTAGTTTTTTGATGCCTCATTTTCTGATGTGCAGTTGAAGACATGAAAGATAAAAAATCTGCTTTTCCGAAGTTTAGCACTATTTAAATATTGTCCCTTGAACATTCAGTTTCAAGTAGTTCAAAAAAAGTAACTAGGCATCATGGAGTGTTTTAAATAAATTAGATTCCTATACACTAGTTCAGAAAGTTCAATTATGGTTCAAGGCTAGAATTTTGTGGCCTTTAGGGGAATTTTCTTTTTTTTTTTTTTTTTTTTTTTTTTTTTTTTTTTTTTTTTTTTTTTTCTTGACATCTGGGGAGATGGGAAAACAAAGAGAAGGATTTCATCCTATGCTTGCTTGGTTTTGTTTTGTTTTCAGCAACATAGCTTATGCAGAATAGTATATCAGCTCCTAAAAGCTGATTTTATTGAAGTGCGAACAAGACTTTGATACTGGTAGCAAGAATACTGGTAACAAGCTCAGGAAGGAGATGCCTGTGGCCCTCATTATCAGAAGGGGTTGGCAGCACAAGGCTCTGGAAACAGAAATTCTGAAGTAAGATTATGAGAAAGAGTTGGATTATAAGGACCTCTAGAGAAAAAAACCTCAGAAACCTTTTGCCAGAAGATTAACAATGGTTTGAAGGATAGGTTTTATAGATCATAACTCTACTGTGAATGTTAACGTCTATTGAATTTTCATATAAATGTTGCACTAGTCCTTGTGCATTGAAAGGAAATGTGCTTGCACCCTGGTGCGTGGTTCATACAGATGTTACTGAGATGTAATCTGTAATCTTCTAAATGTAGAACTTTGAAAGCCATAGTCTTAAAAAAAATAAATTTATACCCCACCATTGAAACACGTGTTCTGTGCAAAATGAATAGATTAGATGTTCGTGCTCTGATGTCTCTTAAATTGATAAGAATCAAGAGAGTTTCAACACTGAATTTTGTAAAGCAGTTGTAATGCATTGTTTTTACTGTATCTGCTGTGAAGTTGATTAGTTACACTGTGAAAAAATAAATAGTGCCTGGCTACTTACTTTCTTATGCAATTTATTTTCTATATGCTGTACATTCTTTTCTCTTTAAGACAATGATGGCAATGGTCATTCTGGTGAAAACAGTTTTAAACCTTCTCTGATATATAGGAATCCTTTATTTGCTTTCATTTTTTTCCTTCCACTCCTTCCTTCCCCCTCCTCTTTCCTTCCTTTGATAATAATGTAGAAACAACATCAGTCATGCCATAGAAGAAATAATTCCACTTTTATCTGCCTTTTTGTTTGGAACCAGTTTTATAGCTAATAAGTACATCCTGCTTGTAACTGCCAAGAGGAGTGAGTGGTGCTGCTCTGTCACACAACCCTTTCACTTCCATCAGCACTGGTGCTTGGCTAACACCACTCTTTTTCCCATTCCAGAATCCCAATGGCCATGATGTGTGGCTCCCTCTTCTTTGTTCTGTCATTTTAGGAAAAGTTGGAATGCTGTATTAGATGTGCTTCAAGTTAAAGAGCAGGACTCATGCTGAAGCAAATATCCAGGGGAAAATCACTGCTCATTATTTTCCTCAAATGCATTTTGTTTTCTGGCCTGAGTGTCCCACCAGAGGATCTGTCTGTAAGTGTCAGCTTCCTCATGTAGTCAGTCCCAGAAAATATTTTTAATGCGTTCTAAACCTGACTGTGGAAATGTGATGAAAGAGGGATTCAGTCAACATAAAAACCCTGGAAAGGGGTCAAAGACGCTTAAAGTCTCTGGTAGCTCTGGAAAATGCCACACATTTCTGCAGCCTCTTACACATACTTTTCAGATTAAATTTAGGGATCTCTACATTCCCTTTAGCATTTTATGTTCTTTTCCCCCGGTAACTACCTCCAGTATCATGTCTTGACAGCTGTTATTTAAATTATTAATATCTTTTTCTTTAAGATTGTTGATGCCCTGTCCATTGTACATACAGTGAAAAGAATTGTGGTATTTCATAACAAGAAACCTGTGAGTGCAAAATGTTTTGAATGGCTTTTTAGGTCAAAAGAAACAAACCTCTAGCTTACATCGTACTGTTGATGAATGAAGGAATTAGGCAAAGCCTTTATGTAAAGACTTCAAAGCAAAATCTGTTGTCTGTATTTTTAAGGTAAACACTTCTCAGTATTATTGTCACTAGGGATTATTTCAGCTAAGAGTGCCTGTAAGGAGCTAAAATGAATTAATTTCTCATGGAAAAGCCAAATTTAATTATTTTTTACCAAATTGAGACTACTATGACTTTAGGTGACACAAGCCTTGCTGACTGAAATTACTAAATGTCAGTGCAGAGCCAGAACAAGAAAGTAATTTTTAAGAGTTTCCAACTACTTCATCTTATTAATATATAAAATAACCTGTTACTTTGTAAGAATTAGTAAACAAATGTCATAATAAGCAAATATTTCTTGATAATATCCAATTTTATTATTTACTAATAATATCCACAGTAGAAGTTAAAGAGTTCTTCTAAAGTGTGTATTAGGATCTCAAAAGTGTGTAAATGAAACCTGTGGGTATTAAAAAATCCTAATAAGAAGAAATGACTGCTACTTTTCGAAGTAGTAGATAAAGCTGTCTCTGCATTCCCCCTCATGCCCAAAGGTCCTGCACAGTGGATTTTTGTGAGAGACTAACCCAGTCCACCTGCCCTGAGACTGCCAACAGAACTTGGTAAGAGTAACATCTGTGGAGCTCTCACTTCTCTTCTGGGAAGGGGACTGTGAACACTGAAGTCATTCCACACAGGCCAGTGATTAGGCAGGATATGGTAACAGTTTTCAGACCTGACCAGCTAATGTTACATACTGGGAACTGAACATTTTCCTGACCAGTGCCAGTCCCTCGTGGATTGTATCAGGTCAGATGCTACTCTTCTGTTTTCTCACATGTTCTGTCCCAGGAGAAGCACTTCAGGTTTCTTCATCCCTTCTCCTTGTTTCAAGCTTTGGCTACCATCCTCTCATAACTTTCCTCAGCAAATCTGGTTCTCAGTTATTTTCCTTGCAGTATAAATCACTAGTGTTTTCTAAACTTCCACTGTACTGTCCATCCTTTTACCATTTTCTGCACCTTTGTTTTCTCATTTTCTGTTGTTGCTGGGTTAATTCACACATTCACAGTGAGAACTGTGGAGGGTGAGAGATGATCACTGTCAAAGTGATGCTGGCATAAGAAATGAGACATTTCCTCACACACCACCAGCAGTCAGACAATGCAGTACATCAGCCTCCTGCTGTGTGGAGAACACCTCAGAGACTTTCATCTGGTGGAATTCATCTGATAAGAAATAGAAAACAAGCATTAGATCTTTCTTAACACTCTTCTCAGGATGTCATAAGACAAAAAGGACCAAACACCCTTGAGAATGGTTTTTGTTCAGGTTGTTTATTACACAGTCCTGCTGTTGAGGTCAGTGGGCTCTCAGCAGCAGAGCCTCCAAAGGTGGTTGAGTTCCTGAATGCTGAGGATTACAACATATTTGGGCTGATAACCTGGCAAAAGTTCAGATACTTCCATAAGATTTCTGCCAGCAGTACCTCAGCAGTGGCCTTATTGCCCTGTTCCTAACTGTTATTTTCCATAAAGATCCCTACAATGAACCCTGGGGGCTGTGCTCAGAGCATGAATCAAAGGTTAGATATGAGCCTTAAGACTTAAAATTCAAAACTGTCCTTTTCCTGTACTGACACTGAATCTGCAAGACTCAAACATTTTCTGTTTTATTTGAGATAAATAATTTTGTGTGTCTTAGTTAATCTGTAAGATGTCAATAATGTTACTCATAAAACGGTTAAAATTAACACTGACTTAATGAATGCAAAGTACTCAGATTTTTTTGGTAAAGGACTTGTCAGAAAACCAGAACAAATTATATTTTTGAACTTAAATTTTGAGAAAGAAACATATGCATCCCCTAGAAGTATACTGATTAAATAGATGGGTGATATTTCTGTGCCTGGAACTTTCCTAAGGTAAATAAATCAGTAATTAATGAAGACAGACCCTCAGAATTTAGCAATTAAGGTTCCCCTCAGGAAGTAATGAGCAGCAGAGCTATCTGGCTAGTAAATTCTAAACCTGAAAACTCTTTGGAAAGAGGGGTGAAACTAAGAACTCTGATATTTTTCTGTTATTAATGAAAATATACAAGAGCAATTTTATCCTGCAAATCTGTTGCCTGTTTTGGGTCTGTTACTGATAAAAAAGCATGCTATCTTAATAATGGGCTTATTTGTAGTTTGTCCTATAGGCAGTATTGGAAGACTCTAAGACCTTCACAGCTGCAGTAAATTAAGCTGTAGTTGCAAGTACAGCTCATCACTGCCCGAGATTTGAATGAGCGGAAAAAAAAAAAATTAAAAAATCTGCCAGCCAATAAATAAAGTTAATAGCAAAGTTTAGTTGCTGTAGTGAGATTGCTGATGTAATTTTTATTTAAAAGTTGACAGGATCAGACTCTCAATGTAAGGCAGCATTGCTCCTCTGCAATCAATAGAAGTGATTTACAGCTGCAGCTGCAGGATCAAAATTGTTTTATAACTAAGAGCTGTATGTTCTGATGTGACTGAGAAGTATAACCAGTGTTTTGCATCAAAGTATTTGGTTCGGAATTACAGCCTTCTCAGCACATAGTAAAGTCACAGTGAGATCATATGGTCATCATTCAGACTTTCAATGAACATCTAGCTCTCTTCAGAAGCTGCTACTTATTCCATGCAGTCAGTTGCACTGAGTACATACATTTGTGGCTTAACAACAGTCATCTCTGCTGAGAAATGAGTTTGATTCCCTGTATTTGCAATGTGCAAAAGGGCTTTGAAATGTAATTGACTGAAATATTTTCACCATGCAGTGTTTGTTAGGCTAGAGATTTTTTGCTGCCTTCTGATAACGTAGAGTGCTTTAAAATTCTAACATAATTATTTAACTAAATGGGGAAATCTTGTTAGAGACAACCTTCACGTTTCCCAGCAGCAACAATGAAGATAAATGTGAGAGTGTTATCGCCACAGCATTCCAAAAAACACATTAAGGGAAGTGATACATCAAAGCTGACATGTCCTGCAGACTGCCAGGGATTAGTGGTCAATAACTGGGCAGCAGGGCCAGAAGAGTGCAGGCAGCCATGACTGGTGCCCTTGCTGTCAGAAGCAGTGCCCTGTAACACAGGCAGCAGTTAGAAACTTGTAAAAACTTGGAAGCTGGGCAGATGTTAGAAGCTGTGTTTCTGGACCATTGCCATGTATGGCCACAGGTCCCACCTCAAGCCCATGTGCTGTCGTGTCCCTTAGAGGAGGACCCTGTGAGGGAAAGGTGACCCTGGGCACCCATAGAGGCTTCCCTTGCTCAGTTCTCCTGTGCAAATCACTATTCTCTACTTCACATACCCAAGTGATCCTTCAGCCCTTTGCGTGAAGCAACCAGATTTTCTTGGAAATGAGAGGCCTGGAATGAGAGGCCTTTGTGCATGTGTGTGCATGTGTGTGTGCATGTTTTGGGTCATTGTTCTTGTCCATGTGGTAATGATATTCCTGATGGGTACACCGAACCTCTGGACTATTAAATTACATTACAATGTCTGTGTTGGTGGCCCCCTCCATGTTTGCTAGTTTTGGGCATTGGTTTTAATTGCATATTTGAGATTTTTCTCTCTGTGAGGTTGTTAGTAAGTGCTTTAGTGGCAGCTCTGCAGCCTTTATGTCCTGAAGCATTTCAGTTTGCTCCTCTCCAGGAGAAAACATCTTAACTAGCACAGAACCAGTACTGGCAGTCCTATTGTTGCCTTAGGAAACAGGGCAGGAGCCACTTTGCAAGAACTCGATGAAGAACGTTGGTGTAATTTCCACTTCTTGCGATGTCCTAGTGTTTAAAGGGAGCTTAATAAAAAAGAGGAAGAACAGTTTCTTGCATGGACAAATAGTGACAGGATAAGGGGCAATGATTTTAAATTGAAAGAGAGAAGAATTAGATTGGATGTTAGGATGAAATTCTTTACTCAAAGGGTGGTGAGGTACTGGAATAGACTTCTTAGAGAGATTGTGGGTGCCCCATGGAAGGGTTCAAAACAAGGCTTGATGGGGCCCTGAGCAGCCTGGTCTAGCTAAAGGACTCCCTGCCTATGGCAGAAGGCTGAAACCTCTCTGATCACTGAAAGGATGAGATCCCTTCCGCTCCTAACCGTCCTGTGATTCTGGGATTTAATTGTAGTGGAGAAAACACACAACAGAAATATCCTTAGCTAACTCCTTCAGATTAGAAGATAGATAGGTTTGCTAATACTGAATGCTTATTTGCCCTATGACTATGTGCTAGAGACATGTTTATTCTGTTACAAGTGTTGTTTAGGGAATATTTTATACCATTGTGTTGAACTAGCACAGATTCTTTATTCATGATACTGTTCCCTTTTTCTAAACAAATATTGAAGTTTACTCAACAGTTAACTTCAATTACTTAAACAACTAGAAGTCATAAAATAATTAATGACTTTAAAAGAGATGCAAGTTCTTGACAGTCCAAAATTGTAGAATAGCTACATGGCTAAAATGCACCATTTAAGGGATTAGGAACACCTGCTACAACTCAATTTCTGATACTTAAAATTTAGCAAAGCTTGTGATGTTTTCACATTATCATTAATAGATTTTTTTCTCTGTTGGTTTCTTTTTTGATTTTGTAAATGTTTTTTTTTTACCTTCAGTTCATTGTTCCTGCAGGATCTAGCATCAATTGATATCATTGCTTCCCATCTCTCATTTGTATTAGAGATTTTCATGATTTTTGTCCTTTCTTGTCTCCTCTTCCTCTCCCTAATACCACTTATCCCTTTGAGAAACTCAAGTGCAACAGCTGAACTAGTACTTTAAAAACCCTATCAATCTATATGCAACCAGTGATTGCATTGCATTTTGATCTATCAGCAAGGTAGATAAATAGCTCAATATTTGGGGCACACAGATAAAATTCAAAGATAGATAAACAGGCAGGGCTGGACCAAGAAATTACAGCCTACCTTGAAAATCAAATTTAAATTTCAGAATTCTTGTTTTGTTAAAAACAAGACACCTGCACAATCTCATTTGATCCTTGCTTCTCAGAGCATGACAATGAGGGACAAAATGGATGAGTTCAAAGTAAAATTTGGCATGGTTAGGGGAACTGATGCGAGTTCCTCAGGACCCATTGGCATTATTAGGAGTGCTATGCCATGCTCTTCTGAGATGTGCTGGGTGTAGTTGCATCCTGACTCAGTTCTGTGATCAGAGAGAGAAGGGAGACTGGGACAAGACCCAAAGGAGCTCTTCTGCTTATCTGGTGACTTCTGTGGGCAGAATGCCCAGGAGGACCAATGACCTGGTCCCAGAGGTCCAGACCAAGGCTGGTGGTGTGCTGCAGGCATATCTGCCCCATGTTGCATACATAGCTTCAGTGATAACTGCTCTGCTTTGTGTGAGCCTTTTCAGCATTTCTGCTTAATGCAGCGGGGAAAGAACCCAACAGGCAGACTTCCCGTTATTGCTCCAGTCTCCTTTCTTCTGTGAGAAAGGCAGTTGTGCTCTCTACTTAGAGACTAATGGCTCACAAGCAGGAAGGAGAGTATTATCTTTCTTTCCCCACAGCAAGCACACAGTCCATACTGGCTTTTTTCAGGGCAAGTTGGTGCAGTTCTTCAGAATGAAACCCAAAATGAGTATCTGAGAGAATATCTATATTCTTCTTGCTTGGAGAAAATCTTGTCGTGTTAATTTGGCAGAATGCCTCCTGCCCAGTGCTGTCAGAGAACACAAAATCATGTACTTTTGCTTTCTCCAGGGCAAGTTGTGTTTTTACTTATCAGTTTGCCTCAGTTTTACCAGCACTGCTGTTTCTTCTCTTAGTATTTTATCTTGCTTGTCACCATTTCACTTTCAGACTGCTGCTCTTAAAAGAACAATCAGCTCAGGTTCACAACTGCACATTTTAAATGGATTGCAGGAGAAGAGTAAATGAAAATTTCTGTATTCAAGGCCTTTCCCACTCTTAGAGGCTCTGGACCTCATAGAGAAGGCAGAAAGCTTGCACCAAGCAGAGATTAACTTTTATTTGCTTTGTATTTCTAAACTTTTTTGTGTTCTCAATTAGAAATATTCCCTTTGAAGGCTTTCCCTCATGAAATGGATTATTGCTTCACTGAGAAAGAATAATTAGCTGATAATTTAGCCAGAAAATAAACAAACCACTAGTTCATAACTCATAATACAGCAGGGAAATTATAGTTGCTGTGAGATAATCCAAAACTGCATTCTAATGGCCATTGTCCTTTGGGAAAAGCTGTATGAAGGCCATGTTTTCCCTGGAGACACTTTCATTGGGAGATGGAAGCTGAGGGTTCCTCCTTGCTCCTTTTTCCTACCCAGACAAAGCTTTCCAATAGTCTCTTAGCAGTTTCCTTCTACAGGGGACTTTTCTAGAAAGAGGAAGCAATAAAAACCAGGAATATTGAGATCCAAGCACTAAAGGAGATAAAACTTTAAATGTCAGAGGAAGACACTCTACCTTTCAGTGCATCCTCAGATGATGTACCACCCAGAGTGATGGTGAATAAAATTAAATCCAGTTGGCAGTGGGTCACCAGTGGTGTTCTCCAGGGCTCTACAGAGGCATCTGGACAGGCGGGATTGATGGGCCAAGGCCAATGATATAAGGTTCAAGAAAGCCAGGTGCCAGGTCCTATGCTTGGTTTACAACCCCCAGCAGCACTTCCCACAGGCTGTGGGAAGAATAGTTGGAAAGCTGCCCAGTGGAAAAGGACCTGGGGGTGCTGCTGATGGTGGCTGAACATGAGCCAGCTGTGCCCAGGTGGCCAAGAAGGCCAATGGCATCCTGGCCTGTGTCAGCAACAGTGTGGCCAGCAGGAGCAGGACATTGATTCTGTATTTGGCACTGGTGAGGCCACACCTCAAATCCTGTGTCCAATTCTGGGCCTGTCAGTACAAAAAATACATTGAGGCTGTATCACGTCCAGAGAAGGGCAACAAGGCTGGTGAAGGGATTGGAGCACAAGTCCTGTGAGGAGGGCTGAGGGAACTAGGGGTATTTAGCCTGGAAAAAGGGAGGACCAGGGGGAACTTTATCACTTTCTACAACTCCCTGAAAGGAGATTGTAGCTGATCTGTAGGGCAGTCAGTTCTTCCACATAACAAGTAAGAGGACAAGACAAAATGGTCTCAGGTTGCACCAGGGGTAGTTTAGATTGGATATTAGGAAAAACTTCTTGATAGAGATGTTTGTCAAGCACTGGAACAGTCTGCCCAGGGAAGATATCAAGTCACCATGCCTGAAAGTATTTAAAAGATGTGTAGAAGTGACACTTGAGGACATGGTTTAATGGAGAATGTAGTGGGTTGATCCTGGCTGGATGAAATGCCTTGTGCCTCTGTGGGGAGCTAAGCTCACCCAAAATTACTAGGTTTTTTAGAGCTGTGTGTCTAGACACTTGTTTAGCCTAATCCTGGTGCAAGAACACCTGTAGAACTAATTAGAAAGAGCAATCCATTCTGTATGACCTGAATGAAACCATCAGCTCAGTTAAGTCTATGGCTTGAACAGAAGATAAGAAATTATAGTCAGGAAGAACTGGTTTGGACCTTAAAGAGTTTACTTTGAACTTAAATTGAATTGCAGTCTCTTTGTGGACAGTAGATGGCTTTTTTTTTTTTTTTTAAATCTGTGGTTCACAAACAGAAAAATAGAAGTGTGGAAATAGAACATAATTATTAAGGAAGACTTCCTTTAAAATTGAAACTGTGCTGTTTGGATGATCTTTTGTACAGTCCTGCTGAAGATTATCGAGCTGGTTTACTTTTGAGTCTTGATCATATTATAGATTGTTTCGACCTTTGGAAGTGTAAAGAAGTTAATTAAACAGAGACCTGAAGGGAAAGAACCTTAACTGCTGTTGAGGCTTCTCTTTGGCAAGATAGTATATGAAATTCTACTGAAAATGCCTTAACAATTAAATTTTTATTTCCAATTGTAAGTGACCTGTTTGTCAAGTAGGTTACAGTGGCTTGGGACTGCCTCTATATAGTAGACAGGGTGGCTGAGTCATACTTTTACTGAACTACCCTCTGGCCAGCAAAAGATGTTCCTAAGCCAGACTGCCATCCAGAGGGAATTTGGTATGCATTCTAGCTTTCCTTTGGGCTGTGCTAGAATAGCAATCTTGCTCTTTCTGAGGTAGAAGGAAGAACGTGCTGTACATCTAGAAACAGAAATGTAAGAGAATTGCTACAATCTCATTATGGAGAGGTCTGACTTTAGCAGATTGTTCCCATATTTCTGTTAGGAGTTTTTATGAGACTGAAGCCAGAAACAAAAGAAACCCATAGAAATTTAGGCATTGTGACATTTACACAAGTGAATCAAGCTGTGAGGAGCATACATGAGTTTTGGAAAACACCAGCTCTTCTTGTTGCAGCATGGCCAGCCCTTGTTATTGATCTGCAGAACAGCCTTTCTGACATACTATTTCTTTTACTTGTATAGTGGAAATTCTATTAAGCCCTTTGAAATGTTTTTCTTTTGTTGTGTTGAACTATCTGGTTATTCTTAGATGACAGGTAAAATAACCCCTTCTGTTTCTAGTGCTTCTGGAAAAAAAATGATTGTGTCTGTGGTGGATTAGCTTTGGCCAGCAGCTAAACTTCCACCCAGTTGCTTTTTCAGTCTCTTCTTCTCAGCCAGTGGAGGAGAGAGAAAATAGGACAAAAAGGGGTGAGAAAACTCCTGGGCCAAGATCTCTTGTAAGTTACCATCACAAACAAAACTGACTTGACTTGGGGAAAATTATCTTACTGCAAATTAAAAAATTAAAATAGATATAAAATTACTGATTTGGGTAGGAGGAAATGAAGCAACAAACATTAAACTAACACCTGTCCGTACCCCTTTTCCAGGATCCTTCTCACTCCATTCTCCAGAGTTCTTTACTCTTCCACCAGGTGATGCAGGAATGTGGGGCATGGGTGGTTACATCAGAACATGGTTCCTCTCTGTTGCTCCTTCCCCCTCCCATTTTTCCTCTGCTCTGGCTTTGTCTCTTCAAGGGCTGCAGTTCTTCAGGAGTATCTACTTCACCACAGAGCACTTTCTCCTTCTCTTTGTGTCTTGGTGTTCCCACTGCTGTGTTTTGCTCTTATCTACCCTCCTCCACTGCCTATGCAGTGTTTTCTGCCTTTTTAAAAATGTTTTTCCAGAAATGTCACCAGCTTGTCTTGTGGGCTCAGCTGTGTCTGGCGGTGGGTCTATTGAACCCTCTTCTCTTCCCAGTAGGCAATCCTTCACGAAGTCCTAGCTATGCCTGAAAATTATTTTGAGAAGTAAACTTTGTGGTATTGAAGGTATTTTGAAACATTTTTTTTTATATTTTGAAACAGTCATGACTGTACTAAGATCATTCTCCCTCTTGAGGTCCTCTGGGACCCAAGGATGATCATAGAAACCATACGTTCCTCACCATAGGAGATTAAAAATCAGTAATTTATTTTAATCAATGTCAATTACAGTCTGAAAATGTAGTTTTTAATCACAAAATAGATAATTTTCACTGTGTTTCAGTGATTTAAACAATTTACTTAAATCGATGAATTACAAATTCTGCAAGTATAACTCAGAGTTTAGAAGTAAATTCTGAGAGTCAGTAAGCTGCAGTCATGTGGCCAATTTATATATGCTTTTCATACTATTAGATCATTCTAAGTGCTTGAACAATGTTAAAAACAACCACTAATATGAATCTACTGCTAGCAAAACTCTGTCATGAAGTCTGGTAACTAACTAAATTTTCATTTGACAAGAAGGATATAATTCATACCACCTAAATAGTTTTTCAGACCACATTGTTTTGATTTCTCCCTGTAGATGCATGACACTTATCTTGTTTTATCCAAGAGTAACATCTTTCATGAGACTAAATATTTACTGTTTCAAAGTCCTAGCCCCCTTGATAATATTTGCTAGTATTATTAAAACATAAATACAAAATTGCTGCTCTTCAGAGTATACCAGCAGGGAAAGGCCAGACTGTTGATCAGCCTGATAGAGAGACATGCTGACAGCAGGATATTTATTTACCATTTCTAATTCCTAGTTTGCCCCAAAAAGTGTAATTTTTTTTTAGCACTGATTCAAGCTGACATTTGCATCACATTGCATTACATTAAGCAGTGTTACGGTCTAGAGAAATAATAAACTACGTAGGTAGAGCACACAATTTAAAAGAGCAGCTCTAAATGAGACATGGCTAAGAAAAGGCCCTTGAGGTTTAGCACAGCTGTTGGGGGAAGGTTGAATGGAATCTAGTATATAAAGACCAGAAGACACCATTTCAGAAAGATAAGTGGTCTCATCAACTTTAACTAGAGCCCAGAGCTGCTTTCTGAGGTGCTCAAGTTGATTAAATCTGCCTGAGAGTTTTTTTACATGCATGCAAAATGGTTATTTTCTGAAATCCCGGCTAGTGCAGTTATAAAAATGATCTCAAATGAACCAGCATATTTCTTTTTGTAGTTTGCTATACCTTCTTTCAGCCATAAATCAGACAAAACACAAAAATATTACCCACTGAACTCCCAGCTCACCTCTAACCAGACTTCCATATTATTCTCAACAATCTAGTAGAAGATGAAAATCTCTTTTTCCTTCAATGACTTGTTCCTTTCTTTCTATGGAAGCTTGCCATATTTCAGCTGGCTTTATACTGAGCAGATCTTGTTTTTATTATTTGCCCCTGTGTTTATCCTGGGAAAGATATTTAAGAATCTCTAGCATGAGCTGTAGGGACCCCAAATTAGTGCTCTGTACCGGGTAATGTTACTCAAGGGTAGGAATGTGCTTAGATGCTCAGAAATGTGTAAGTTTAGTGAGGTTTTTTTGGAATAAAAGATCCGACTCTGCTCAATGAACAAAAGTTAACATTCAGCAACACGTTAAGCGTAGGTTAAATCTGCTCATTCAAAGCTTTGTACTTAGGGTTATGTCATATAAGCAAGAACTACACATACATGTATCAAAACTTGTGTGACAAACTGATGAACATGTAACAGACTTTCTGCCTCTTGTACACCTTCAGCTGACCACCATGCTGCAGAGATGGAAGAGCTGAAGACAGTGTGTTTTGCCTTTCTAGCTACTACTGTCACCCTCTCTGATCATCACGACTGGTAGGTCTTTGTCAACCTCGTTCTGAAGATGGCCTGACCTAAATAAGTCAGAGGGGTATTTCTACAGATGAACTTCACAACAGAAGATTTGAATGTGAAATAGAGATTCCTTCCTCTCTTGTGTCTCCTTTTCCTTCCCCAGACATATTTATTTTCTGTCTTCATCTCCATTTGCATTCTGCTGACTGGCAGACTGAGTTTCTTTAACAAAAATGCTTTACCCTTCTGATTGGAAAGGTGGCAAAAAGAACTTTCACTGGCACAAGTTTGCCAGTTCTTGGCAAGGTTTACAGGTTCAGGGACCAGACATTACAAAAGATTAAAATCCCTAAAGCAGGATTCATGTAGACATTTAGTGATGAAGTCCAAATTTGTGACCTCAAATTGTATCTCCTTTATCTTAAAGCTGTCTGAAATCACTAAGACCTAATTTCTGTCAGTAAAATATCTATTCTTAGACTGATGATATAAGTGTGCAGCTCCACGAATTTTGTTCCCAGATATATTTTCAAAAAACAGAATGTCAGAGGACCACACTATTTCAGCACAGCAGAAAGGTACTTTTTCTGGTTTTCACCTCTGGTTCTGTTGTTCTGACCTGTATATGAAATGCCATCAGGTAATACTGCCTACTTCTATTTAGGAAAGGAATGTCAGGGGAGACATGATGAAACTGGAGAGTCCCAAAACTGTATTTCTTCTTCAGGAGGCTTAATTTATGTTGATTTGAGAGCCCCAGACATTAAAGGTACCAAGAATAGAGTAAGTACTCTGAAAAATAGTGGTGGAAGTGTTCTCTTCAGCCATTTTAAGTGCTGTGGGCCACGTCAGCATACTGGGCTTTAAACCTAGTCTGTTCTTAACTTTTTTTTACTTTTCAGTTGTGTCTGCCACTCCCACAGTACCCACAACTCAGTTGTGGACTTGGGACTGCAAAGTAAATCTTGAAACTTCTGCAGTAACTTTCATTTTGGAATATAGTTACCTGAAATCTGTTGTAGTGGTGAAGTTCAGTCAGACTGTTTAGATAAGAGTGTTTGTGACTGAGATTAAAAAAAAAAAAAGAAGCTGTATTTAGCTTCCCTCAGTTGTGAATTCCCTTTATCTATCACAAGTTTAGGAGGGCAAAACTACTATCTGTCTCTGATTATGCAGAAACATCTTCACTGCAACTGAACTGCAAAGACCAATTGGTTCCACAAAGATTCATTTGTGTCTATGTACCAGCCTACAGATAAAGACAACTGATAGAAAAAAGACAAGAGATGCTATTTAAATGCATATTTCTGTGTGCTTGCTTATTTTCAACTATTAAAAATAATAATTATAAAGTTGTAACTGATGGACAATGACAATGGTATTGGTATTTAATATTCCCAGTGGTCTTACACCAGTAAATTTCCTTTCATGTCAATTAGGTACCATGGAAAAAAAATGAAGCAGAATGTTTAACAATGTGATACAAGTAAAATAAAAAAATACCTTCTTAGACATTGTTAGCTCAATCTAAAACCTGACTGAAAAAGGAAAAGCTATGTTTATTTGGAAAATGACAGTAAGTAATAATAAGTTCTCATTAAAGAAGAGACTGCAGTTAAAATTTGGACCTTGATTTCAAATTTTCTGGCAAATTATTTTGAGCCAGTTCACAGTTAATGGTAAAGTCCTAAGGAAAACTTGTAAAACACCCTATTATAAAATTTGGAAAAGTAGTAGAGAAAAGTTTTAAATCTTGTAAAAAAGTTCAGATTGAAGGAAAATTATTATTATGTATTCTGGGGGAGTGGAGGGGGCTGTAGTTTTTTTGGTGGGTTGTTTTGTTTTCTTTTTACTAGACTAATGTTTCCTGCAAAGAAACTCAAGCTTTGTGCAATTTTTTTCATATGTGAAGCATATTTTCACCAATAGAATCAGTATTTCAGCCTTCTGGTAAAATGATGACCATTTTGATTGCTTATGGTTTTAAACTCACTATAGAGTAAATATCATCTCTTCGCTGAATCTGATGATAGGGGAACAGACTGTTCAAAAGTGATTGGATATTTGGCTAGCTGACTCCATCCTGTAGTGAATAGTGGGATTCCTTTCTGTGACTATCAACCCTTCTATTTGGAATGTTTTTACCAGATAAGTATGGGATTTTACACTTTATCTTTGAGTTCTTCTTAGTAAGTACTTTGATATTGGTACTTATTTAGAACTTCTCCTCTGTAGTTTGCATTAGTGTAACAAAGTGACAAGGCACTTGAAGGCAGGAAAGAATGAGAAGTCTTGTAAAATTGTGTATGCTTCATTGGTGACTGTAGAATAAAGAAATAAAACAGTAAGAAGGATTTGTGATTTTTACTATCTACTATTTGATATAAAAATGTGTGTTCTAAATTTACTTTAAAACAGGAGCAGGGGCTTTTCACTTTAGAAAGGTAATTGTTTTGTTTTCAAAACAGGCAAAAATTTCTATATTTCTAAATTCAGTACCTTAATTCCTTTGCTCCATGACATTTGCAAAGAGCAAGTGGTGGACTTGGTAATAAGCTCTAATAATTCATCATGGTTGAAATCACATTTTTTAATACCTCAGGACTAAGAAATCTAGGAAAAAAAGGAAAAAAAAAACTTCCAGTGCTGCTCAGAATGAGCAAAATGCATTTGGTATGTGGCAAGTACTATGCTATGGTACTTACACTTTGAAATTGAATCAGCTCTTATTCTCCTGCAGAATTTTACTTGAGATTCAGATGCTTGGAAAGATGGTCAGAAGAAATAGAGTAGCACAGATTTGTGCCTGTTATCCTACACTTGTTCCACAAGTAGCGGGTACTGGGAAGATGAGTTAGGAGTAGAATAAAACCACAATTTTCAGAAAGAGTTCTAGGTAGGATAACTTTAAAGCTCTAGTCATATTACTGAAAGGACAGTGAAACTGAAAGGTCTCCTTAGATGCTATTAACAGCATTTTTTAAACTGAATTTTAATCTTTGATTTCATTTCAGTTTACTACTGACCATGAAATTTCTGATGTATTTCTTGAAGAAAGTGCTATGTCTTGGGGTGCAGGGGTAAAAGGTATATTGTTTAGGTTCTTTATAAGAAGAGCAGTGGCCAGGCTCTGTACCTCCAGTGTGCAGCCTCCCAGATGTGAAGCAAGTGCTGGTTTTCTTTGTTACTTTCCAGTATTTCTATACAGCCATTAGCTGAGATGGGCAGATTGTGCATGCTGGGTGGCATATCTTATCCTGCATCAGGTGTAACCCTGGACTTGCTAGCAAAAGAGCCTAGAGCACATAAAAGGCCAAGTCATGGATGAATGACAACTGGCTAAATCTGAACCCAGATGTGTTTGGATTTGTTTTGAATTTGTGCCCTAGTTTTGTTTTCTGCTTGTATTCTCCATCAATGCTAAGCTTTTCCCCGTGGATACTAGAATAATGCTCAGTTCTTCCTGTCTTACAAGAAAAGCCATTCTCAGCTGTTTATACATGAAAGTGCTGCTGGTTGAACTGCAACAACAAGCTGTGTGCTTACAAAATTCTAGTGCAGTCCACTGGAATGAATATTATCAAAGAGAAAAGACTTAGACTATTTTTTCACAATACTTCCTCTGTCCCCTTTCTCATCTCGTCATCTATTCTCATCTATTGACAAAACATTTACTTAGGCATAAAGGTCAGTATCAAATCTAGGCTGCTTTCAGAGGATGGAGTCCTCTCAAAAGTGAAGGAATAGAAAGGAAATGGCTATAACTTTATGATGCAAACAGTCCTCTACTTTGGCTTGGAAGCTCCAGTTTGTTAAAACAATGTTTTTCGTGATCTATTTGAGTCAATAAGCCTTGGTACCAGTAAAACACAGTATTCTTCTATTCCCCTCAGTAGTACTGCTATGCTTATTAATAACCAATCAGACTGCTCTGAGAAGCTATATTCATGCCAATTGCATGCTGCCCATTGCATGAAATGCCTAATTAATGTTTCCTGTATTAATATTAACCTGACTGAAGTCAACTTGCTAGCAGAAACATAGTCAGAGGCATGCTAAGACCTGTGTAAGTCCCAGGAGGTATCTGAAACATACTTTTTTCTGACTCAGTTTACATTAAGCCACTCTTTAAGCCACAAAGTCAAAGAGAAAAGGTAGGTCTAGTGTTGGGGAGGATGAGGCAGTAAGGCCCTACAAATATGATTGCCCAGTAAAAGAGTGTAAGAGTGTAAAACCTGGAAATGAAATTGAACTAAATGCAAAGTTTTAGTTATAGGATGCCAAGCCAGAAAAGAGTGATTGAGTTAACTAAAGGCTGGATGCCTGATGGTTGAGCAAGACTCCTTGAAGACAAAGGGATACCAGGGGGATGGGCCCTGCCAGGTGGCAGGGAAAAGGTTTTTTAGAATGTAGAATAGTATGGTAATGTAGTAGCTCTCATAGGTTGTATGTAGATTTTGTAGGTTTTGTATCTTGTACTGGTTGGTTGGTGTTAACCAGAATATTCAACACAGAAAGAGATAAAATGTAATGTAACAGGAAGCTCTGCCTCTTTGGGCATGCTATCTCTGAGACCACGCTTCAGCTGGCGCTGGTCAGGCTGCCTGTCACCACGACCAATAAACCACATGTCCTAAAGAGCATCCCTGTCTCTGGGAATCTCTCCTGGGGCCCCCCGCTGCTTTTCCTATAGTCTAGAATCATTCTTATGTAGAAAATAAAATTTTAAAGTACTTTTAGGTAGCATAGCATAATCTCTTGCTTGGATTTTGTTGTTATTTTTCTTACGTTTCCCTGTAATTTAAGAATTTAATATTTAATTGTTAATATTGTGACTTGGCTGATAGGAAAGCAATTGAAAATTTTCATTCAGTTACATTACAATTATGATCAATATAAGCATAAACATGTTTGATCTCATATCTATGAAAAGGTCAGGAGTGACCCTGTGCAAGTGAAACTGATTCTGTGTTGTGGTGCACTCTAGAAGTGCACAGCATTTGTGAAGTGAGCTAGTCCAAATACATATCATTAATGAGGCAATAAGTGAAACATTGAGAAAACTTTTTATTTTTCTGTATTTTATAAGAGGTAAAGAGCTATTTTTTTAAATACCAATAAGTTCAGTATTAAAATAGCAATAAATATATTTAAAGGTGTAATAGTTAGGTCTAAAACAGTAAGAACTTATTGTTAAATAATATTATAAAAGACTTAAATATTACACCTTTAAATATAGTTTATATAGCCAGAGATGTGGTTCATCCTGATAAGGCCAGAAGAACATCAATTGAAATAATTTGCCTTTGTTAAGTGAGCATATCCCATTGATTACGCACCAACAATTATGTAATACAAGAAGGGACAATTAAACTCAGTAGATCTAAACTATTTTATTATATTGAACTATATTATGTGGTTTTTGAAAAGAACATGACACATTTAGTGTAGTAATAACAATTTTCCAACTCACAAGTCATTTAAATGGAGTTCTAATAATAGTCAGCAAAAGTGGCTTTCCTAAAGCTCATACTCCATTTCAGTTTCACAGCCTGGAGCTTATGAGGGATGACATTTCAACATCCTTTTTCATGGTCTTTTCAGGAATGAAGCGACATCTCATTAAGATAACTAGAATATGCTGCAGTGAGTAGATTATGGTCATTTCTGGGAGGCTGCAGGTATGGAGAAGATGTTCTCATGTTTTCTATGCTTCTTACTGAGAAGTTGGAAACAGTGAAAATTGGCTTTTCTTTGCATTTCATTACCACCCGGATAAAAAACGCACACCTGTCTTCATCATGAGCAAACATTAGGGGCAAGTTTTTCATGTTTCCATTAATACTTTTAAATACAGGGAAAAGCAAAGAATAAGCATGAAGACAGCTGTAGGAACTAGAAAAAACTGAAAACCACACTGTGAGCCAGACATTCATTGCCCTTTATGGTGAGCTCTTGAATTGCAGTTCTTCTAGGTTATTTGCATGATATTTCTTGGATCACAAAATAAGGAAAAGAACTGGAGTGATGTTTTCATGGTCCTGTTTCAGCCAGGACAGGGTTCATTTTTTGCAATAGATGTGAAGGGGTGTGGCCAAGATCCTGATTTTATTGGATGCAACCTCACATCATTGCCAGAGTGGGGGAAAGGGACTCTCACTTCAGAGGAGAAGGACATTCCTTCCAGTGGAAAAAACATAGTGGGAGAGAGCCCCCTGATTTAACCCTTTAAGTTGAAAAAGGGAGGTGAAGCACTGCAGCAGAAGAGAGTAAGTTTGTACCTACAGCAGAGGATTGGACTTGAGCTTGCAAAAATGGGTATTTGTTTATTTTGGAGGACTTTTTGTATAAATAGTTATACATTTTGCTATTAATATTTTGCTGTTACTATTCATTTCTTACCTCAGTTGATTATCTGTTTCCAATAAATTCTTATCTGAACCCCTGATCTTTGCCTTTTGTGTTTCCAGTTGGAGCGGGAAAGGGAGTGAAGGTATGAGTACTGAATTGGAGAATACCATTACAAAACCATGACAATTCAGTCATTAAAAATCTACAGAAATCAGAAGTTGACAATAAACAGAATTGAACTTCCAAGGAATGACCATCAGTATTCTAGAGTGTTAAAGTTACAATTGTGTTTATACCTACTTGACTTGTGAGCAGAGTGGTAATTGTTTGCAGAATGTTATTCTTAAAAGGGAAACAGAACCAGGATTCATTTTTTATGTACCAAAAAAATGGGTCATGCAGGAACTGTTTTGAACTGCTCAAGACTTATAAAGGAGGGGAACTTTTCCAATGATAAATTGGACTTCTTTTTATCTTCCTATAGAGAGAAATCAAGAATTTCTGAATTCTTGCCCTTTGGTACCTGCAGACACCAAACTGTTGTTCAAGTTATTGTATTAAGGACATAAATTGTCACTATGTACAAAATACAAACCACTTTTTCACCCTTATCCTCTCTCTTCTTAAATCTATGGATATATATCTAGGCATTATGCATTCACAAGATGACTTTAGATGTCGTCTTGAAGAGAAAAGAAATCATAGATAAATCAAAACTTCTTTATAAAAGCAAATGCAAATTTTTCTTGCTAATACTTTGGCAGTGTTCTCTTGTAAAGAGATAAGGCTGGTGAATATAAAATGACCTTTCTTTTATGAACCTCTGTAACTGGGATTTGAAACCTAAGATAAAAATGTTTCATTCAGATTCTTCATGTTAGAGTTAATCTTCACAGAGATATAGTTTACTTTTTCCTGCTGAATTAGAAGCTGTGTATTCTCTTGGAAAAAAAAAATAAATTACTGCAGTCACTTAACAGTGTCCACTTACCCTACTCTAGAAATGCAGATTTTTCTCAAACAATATTTTTCTCACAAGCAATCATGGCAGAAGTTACTCTAGGTAAAAACATATACTATCTTCTTTTATTCTTTATGAAGGAGAAACCAGTGATAATATTCCTTACCTGCTTTGTTAGAAGATGGTTGTCCCTAGAAAGTTAAATCACCCAATCTGATTGCAATAATTAATTTTATCATGGTAGATGCAGCACTTGAATTTCATTAGACTGTCCAATACATATTGTTTAGAACACTACAAAAATTAAATGTGCAGAGAATGTGATTGTTTAAAATAAATGTGTCTATAGACATATTCATACCAAGAAGTCATACAGGAAAGAAAATGATAAAATTGTTTTCCCTTATGAGTTGAAACAAAATGCATTAATGTTCTTCCCTTTAAGATTTTTTCCTATTTTATTTTTGCTGTGTGAAAGCTCCTTCCGTGCTGAAGGTTGATATACCTTATTTACCTCTTTAAGTTGAATAAGTGAGATTAAACACTACAGAGAAGAGAATAGGTTTGTATGTAACAACAGGTTTTTGGAATTGAGCTTGAAAAAATTTTCAATGCATTTTTGCCTTAATTTGTAAATATTAAAAAACCCAAATGGTTGCAAAATCCAGACAGCCAAGCATCCATTGCAGTGATATTTTTGTCTACAGATTTTTACAAGCTACCATAGTAGCAGAAATATTTTTGCTTGGCATTAATAGCAGCTGTAATTCTTAGTATCAGGCAGAAGAGGTGCCTGGTAAGTTCAAGGAAATTTTGCGGTTTAAAGATCTCACTGGAAATAAAATAATGGGGGAAAAGTAGGCTTTGCAAGGCTATGTCTCCATTAACATGTAGTTTAGGTTAATAGAAGTGGTCTGAGAAGCATTTGTCCCTGAGGACCTGTCAGCCATATTCTAATCATCCTGGAGGTGATACAAATAGCTCTTGTCTCATATGTCCCTGGACTCTATTTTCCAGTTTGCTTTTATACAAGAGAAGCCCATTGAAGCCACTTTCATGCCTCTCCACAATGCTCATCAAGGTGCAGCAGGTAGTAGTAAGTATGAGGTTAATTCCAAAGTGCAGTCCTCAAATTCTCTAAAATGCTTATGAAGATGCATATTTCACTTTTTATTGTGTGCTGACTAGATCTTGTTAATGATGCTCTGTAAAACTGAGACAGGTGGGTGTTAATTTACCAGAAAAAAAATCTGCTAATCCTTTCATAATTTTATGAGAAGGCAAAGAAAACCTCATAAAATTAAAGGTTCAGTTTTTCTCAATAAAAGGTTAATTTATCATGTGATTGCCAAAGATATAAGATAAAGTTATTTGAAATCTATCCTTATATTTTAAAGATTTAATGAACTTACCACTGGCAATCAAAAAAAAATCTATAGTCTGTTGCTCCAGTAAATAAACCACCCTATTTGTGTAAATTCTTATTGAACTCATACTTTAAGGTTGAACTTTGCTGTTTCTGAATGAGCCCAGACTTACAGTGTAACCCACCCTATTTGTCCACCAGAGATCTTATTGAATATAAAAAGAATTGAAGGTGCTGAATTTCTCCAATCAGAAATTAAGCCTAGCTGCACCAAGACCCTCTGATGTCTAGATAGGACTAGATGGAAACCAACAGGGTTTATGTTCTGCCAAATTTCTGTACCCTAAACAAAAAAAGTATGCTGAATCATCTGGACTCTCAGGATGACATAAATGGTTAAATGTCTTCCATAGGTAAGACTTATGTGTTTCCAAGGCTGATTTTTCCTCCTTTCTCCTCCTACTAGAAAACCCCAAAAGCTCATGTCTTGAATTTTCTACTTCACTCTAGGCAAAGCAGCATGCCTTCTAAAGCCACCAGCAAACGCCAAAAGTTGATTTTTAGATGTGGAATTCTGACTAAAAAAGTTTTGAAAATGAATGTCTTCTGATTTCTTGGAAAAAGCTACATATTTCCAAGTTAAATACAAACCCTAGGCTCAGCATGCTTGAGTCAGTGCCAGTCTCATTCACTATGGTGCCTCCAGAAGCCTTGTCTATACCCAGGAAGATCAGCTGGCAATTAAAAGAAAGCAAACAAAATTGCCTAAACCAAGAGTACGCATTTCATAGTCAGAGTATGAAAAATTTTATACATACCTTTCGTTGAAAACTGTTTTAAACCTAATTTTTTCACAGAGACTGTCTTGGCTAGTAGACTCAGTAAAAAGTATGTTAAAGAATTATGTTTTCAAGCACAAAACCAAAGGCAGTCTTGTATCTTCAAAATTGATATGGTTTTCTTGTTGAAAACTTTGCAAAACATTCTCAACAGATAACAAATAAAAGCTTCATAAATATTTATGTGCATTCTTGGTCTAAAGTTACCATTTAAGTGGCAACATTAGTATACACTCTTTCTATGATTTTCTACTGACTGCATTAGAAACAAGACTACTAGATATACTAAAAATAAGGCATAATGTTGTTTTAATTAACTAGTTGCTTCTTAAAAAAAAAAAAAAAAAAAAAAAAAAAAAAAAGCTAGGTTTGGTGTATTTTCAGTTTATGTTAAATTCCAGGAAGCTGGCTAAGCTGGCTGATTTCCTTTGGGTGATGTGGAAATTGTAAGTTTTATCATAACTTTGGAGTATGTCTGATATCATTAGGGACTGGAACGTCTCACCTATGAGGAGAGGCTGAAAGGGACTGTTTAGCCATGGTAGAGTGGTTGGAACTAGAATAAACTTCAGGTACCTTCCAGCTCTAGACTGTCTATGATTCTCTGTTTCTATGATTCTGTGATGTGCAGGGGCTGGAACTAACTGAGGACACAGTCAACATGCAAGGATTGTTTGCTCTCCCAGTGTCACCCATTGTGACGTAGCAGAACTGGCTACATGCTCAAGCAGAAACTGATGCCTGTGGCTTAAGAGGAGGTCACCAGAATGTCGACATGGATATGCAGCACTCTCTGAAGGGGTTCCTCGTGCTGTTACTACATCAGGGCACTTACAGTCATGTGCAATTGCCTGTCTTCTCTGGTCGCCTCGTTGCCTGGAATAATCACAATTTGTGGCTTGATTGCTGTGTTCTGCATTGTGCTTTTCGACACCACACCTGCTCATGGACAAAGGAAGACAGTCAAGAAATTCAGGGAACCAGGAAAGATAGAACGTGATATCCATTATGTAATTGTCAACCCAAATGCACCTCCAGAAGACATTGAACTTGATACAAGTAATTTACTAGTCAAGGTGGAGGAGATCAGTCCTGACTCCAATGTGGTGAGTAGCAGGATTTTTATTATTAATATTATTATTACTATTTCATTTCACCACCATAATGATCAATTTTCTTTTATTTGGTTGTTGCTGTTCCATGCTCAGTTTAAAGTGGAATTTAACTCTATTTTTAATTTATCTTGATATGTAGGACAAACAAGGGGATATGATTCCTTTACATAAAGCAGTGGAAATTAATAATATAAGTTGTTTGTAAAAACTATGAGTTAGTATTGAGAAGTACTTAAAGATGTCATATGTTGTTTATAGATTAAGCCTTTTCAAATAGCTCATCAACTTTGAATTCAAAATTGGCATTTGTATGTCTCTGAATATGAAGGCAGACCTGACAAGTCAGTTTGTATGTTTAAAAGTAATACACTTGTAGCAGATGAAAATACGTACTCAGTGCTGGTCTCTTGTATTTCTATGTGTATACATACATATACTTACAAGTTCATATCATATATGTGTATATATATATGTTAGAATGTGACTTTTTTAGATATAGAATTTAATTTTTTTAGTGCTTGAGAAGACAGGTTCATCTGCTCCTGCTAAGCATCCTTCCATAAACTTGTTGTATTTTTCATCCTTTTATTTGAGTTGTCCTCTGTACATTACTAGTTTATGGCTACGAAAAAAAAAAAAAAAAGTATGCTGATGTTCGTATTGTCGATATTTTGCCAAATTTCATTGTCAACAGTATGAATATTAAAAAAAAAAAAAAGAAGAAAAGGTACTGTTTATGTTGATGAAAAAGTCTACAGCTTTTTAAATGGAAATTCATTTGGACTTCATCCATCTGGCACTGTCGGATGTATCATCTGTTGATCTGGTTCCTTCTTTCTCAGAGTTCCATATAATGCAAAGAATACAAATGTGTAAATATTTACATGTACATTCATATGCATATGTGGATAGACATACATGTCCATATAGTAGGTGCTGGGGTCTAGCAGTGCTGGTCAATTTTTAAACATCACCTTCTAAGGGCACAGGAGCAGGCAATTCCCAAATGCTGCAAGTCAAGCAGAAGAGGCAGAAGGCTTTACTTATGGCACAGGAGCCACTGTTTCACACTGGGTTCCAGAGATGGTGCTTGCTCTCCATGTGCATAATGAAACTGTCTTATCTTAATGGTCTTACAGTGCGTAAACTTTGAATAGCTACCATTTATAGGTACTGATGTTTTCTATAATGATGTACTGTATAAAATAATGATGAAGTTAAATCTTTTCACTTTTAGAATCATTTGTGGTAATGTAAGTGTTTTAGACAAACAATAGAAATACTGTTTCTGGTCCATTGGAACTGCTGAGTACATTATGAAAATGAATAGGAGAAAATTAATCAGCAACAGTAGATGGTAACTTTGCAAAATAATCTGACTTTTCTGTCTTTATATTGTGCGGAAGTCTGTAGATAAAAGAAAGGGAAAATAACCTGGCATACTGAAAGTGGGAATAGGTTGTTTACTGGTACACCCTTCCTAAATACTTCCTTGAGAACTGCAGAGCCTGCAAGACCTCTTTCTGGTCTTTACGGTTTTTTGTTGTTTTTTTTTGTATGTGCAAAACCAGATATGGCAGAAATCCAGTTGTGGATTGGATTTTTAGATGCTAGCACAGTATTAATTAAAGTAGATAGAATAACTTTGAGCCAGTGATCCATCTGACATATTTTAGCTAAAAATAATTGAGATGGAGAATATAACTGCTGTTACCAGTATTTACCAGGCATTTGTCCACCCTTATAGAAATGAATGGTATTGCCTTTTGAAATAGGAACTGTAAATATCATTATATTTTGAGAATCAGTATTGGATTTCAGTAAGATAGGTAAATGTTCTTCTTCTGGACTATTACTATCAAAATAATGAAATGTACTTGTTTTTTTATTAAGACCTTAGATTTAATTAACTTAAGTTCATTTGTTTTCACTTATAAAGTGCCTGGAGATCTTTCCAAAAGAGCAGTTTGTGCCTGGCAGCAATGTATGGCAAGAACAACCAATGACTGATGCCCAGGAAGACAGCAGTTCAGATGAGCAAAGTTATATTTTGACTTTCCAGTACTTGCAGAAGACTTTGTGGATCTTCCTGGAGACCATTTCTGGCACTTCCCAGAAAAGAGGTGATATGAGAACCACAACCACCAGTAAGAACAGAAAGTCCAAGTAGGCAGCAAAAGCCAGGCCAAGAAGGCAGCAAAAGTAAAGTTGAAGAGAGCGAACCCACCCTGTTTTCAGTTTGGCAACTTGCCCTTCTACAACATTCGGTGCAAAGAGCCTTCTCTCCTTTGTCACCTAAGAACTAAGCTCGCGGGTATGTTTCTCACTGCTCCATTAAAATTCACTGTGTTTAACACTCATACTAGATGTTTGGGTTTATTTATAGGTTTTTATGCTTAAATGTGATATGCTTACATTTTCAGTACAATTGAAAACCAAATTTGTTTTTTTAACTACAGTGCAGAGGAAACTATGGGGAAGTAAATGCTTTTATTTTACTTTTCCTTTTGAGAACTGAAAATACTGATAAAAAAGGGATTTTCTCTTAGTGTTAACAAATCTAAGTCTCCTTCTATTTATTGATGCCTGGACAAAAATTCCCACTGGCACCTGTCAAAATGGAGAATATCAAGTAACAGGTGTCCTAGTAAAATAGCTGACACTTACTTTTAAGCCTACGCTTACTGTTCTAGCATTAAGATGACATGCACCTCTTAGTATCTACTTGGATACATTACTGCTGAGGGAAAGCTTAGCTTTTTGTGTGTTCTATATTAGCAGTGGACAAGGTTTGTTGCCAGTAAGTGGTTAGGCCACTTAAAATCACCATTAAACTTCAAGAGTTTGGTGGCAAGGTTCACTTTATAACTTACTACATTGATGAAGTATACATAAGAAAATCAGATTCGAATCAGTTTAGAAAGATTTTCACACAGACTGGAAATGCAAGAGATTAAGGGTGCAAAGGATATGGATAAAAAATAGTAAGGGTGTTAAAGGGTTTAGCAGCACTTAATCATCGACTAATTTAACATTTATGAGGTGAGTCAGTGGAATTTGCTACAATTATAACGTGAATTAATTATAGACTCATGATAACCATACCAAAATAAATAGACATACATACACAGTCAAAAAGAAGTATATACATCTATATCTGTGAGTGTAAAACTACCTACCAAAAATTCCCCTTTTGTTCAGTGAAATATGTCAGATCCCTTAGCAATTCTCAACAGGCATGGTTTGCACCTCAAGTGTGTCAGTGTGCTCTATCAGACCAGGCTTCATTGTCAGCAGCAGGCTTTCGAGTACAGCAGACTTGAAGGTTCATGAGCTCTGAGAGGGGTCCCATTCAGAGGGAGTTGCTGGTGCAGCCCACTGCACTCCAGGAGAGTGCAAAGGCCCACACTTAGGACCACTGTTCATAGGGCTGCTAGATGATTGGCTTCAGTCATCAGTAATTATCTGTTCAGGGCATAACACAAGCTGATAACTACTGTAGTTTCCAAAATTCCAGCAAGAATGCTGCTGTTCCTCTTGGGCTACTTTTCAGGTAAGGAATGTTTCAATGCTGTTAGTGTTGAGCTGATTATCCTTTGTTCTCCACTTTTACTGGGCAGCTGATGTTCCTCTTATGGTCAGTGTTCCCACGTATATTATGTAAGACAGGCTGATGGTCAGAGATTCTTCACCATCCAACAGGTACTGTAAAGGGGCTGTTAACCCTCATCTGATTCAGTTAAGGCTTGTCAGGAGCTCCTGGGATTGCAGAGAAAGCTTGAACACTGGGGGAAGCAGCAGTGCAATCTTAACGGACAAAGTGGCGAATAGTCCAGATTATAATTTGGAAGAGGAATGTGCAGGGACTGAACAGCATTCCTGTTGTTTGCAGATGGCATGTCACGAGTTCTAATATTGCTCATTGTCCAAAGCCTAGTTTTAAGCCTAAGTGTATAAATTTACTCAGTCAGTGTTTGGAATATTTCAGCAAGTCAGTGAATTATGGGATAGATTTGTAGCTGGTGGAAAATGGACACAGTTCCACTAACTTCGGTAAAGAGGCATTTGTCCCTATTGTCTGAAGGTATGTTACAATGCATTGGTAAGCACAAATAGACAAAGGCATGAAGGGAAGTCAAAGAAGGAATAACCAATTTCTTGTGGTCTTACTTTACAACTTACCTATATGGAATTGTCATTCAGATACCCTGTTAAGTAACTGGGTGGTAATTTGAAATTCTAAATGTATGGTAAAATGAATAAGTGAAAAATTTATTTTTTAACTTCATAAATTTGGGCTTCTGTGGCATTTTTCATCCTAGTTGTGTGGAGAATGAAGTTCAATTACGGAAACCTACTAAAGGTGTTTGTGTGAACTAGGGAGAGATTACAGGAAATTTATATCTACATTAGAGGTTTACTTTCACCTAGTTTTCCTTACTATACATGCAACTGAAATTTTTCTTAGCAAGCTTGAATAATTCAGACTTCATTGCCTCATTCAAAGTAAGACTTTGCATCTCCAGAAGTCCATTTTCTCACTTTGAATCCTATGAAAAAAAAAAATAAGGTTTTACAGTGGGGGTCAGAGCAGTGTTCTCTGCTGTTTAACTGCTGTTTTACCATTCAACCAACTCCGATTTTGAAATAGCCAGTGAATTTCTGGGGTAGTGATAGTTTGTGAAATTACAATTTGTTATTTGTGTAAACTTAAGACTGCTTTTGGTAGAGTCCGTTGCATTGATTCAAATGTTCATGTTGAGGAGGTCACCTTCCAGTGCAGGAAGTCTGCTGTTAGGTGAGACTTTACCCATGTTTGTCTTCTTCCTGGCTGGGATTTTAGTTGTTAAATCCCATTGGAGGGAAGGCTACACATACATGGTCTGGAGTTAAGAAAGAAAGAAGTTCCAAACAATATAGGAGATGCTCCTGGTACACAGAAATATGTCCAAGTCTGGTACATATTCAATGCAGTAGATTTTGCAGTATGTAAGCAAGATTGTATGTAGAGATTCAGAAATATCATCTGGAAGCTTTTTCTGTGGATAGAGCCCTTGAACTTCCTGTACATTTAACATGTGCTTGGGCAGTTCCAAGTTCTAATATAATACAACATGGCTTGGAGATAAACTTGAGCATGTCTTTTTTTTTTTTTTTTTTTTTTTTGAGACTTCCTTCATGAGTTTTTCTCCTTAGATATTTTGTGATGATAATGTATGTTGTCCTTAAAAATTAATGAAGAACTCGTGGGGTTATATCAGCCTTGCAACTGGTCACTAGTTAGGTTCTGCAGGCCTCCATTTTATGACCAGTGCTCCTCAATCTCTTCATAGATTAGCTGTATGAAGGACCCAAAGGTACATGAAGTAAATTGCTCAGTGATAATAAATTGGGAGGAGCTGTCAAGGGCAGAGAAGGCCTGCAGAGAGATCTTAACATGTTAGAAGGCTGGGAATTCACGGTGTGTGAAACTTAACAAGGGCAAGTGCCAGATTCTGCACCTGGCATGGGGCAACCCTGGATGTGCTACAGACTGGGGAATGAGATGCTGGAGAGCAGTACTGCAGGAAGGGACCTGGGGGTCCTGGCTGATGGCAAGTTGAACATGAGTCAGCAGTGCCCTGGCAGCCAGGAGGGCCAACCCTCTCCTGGGGTGCATCAGGCACAGCATCATCAGCCAGGCAAGGGAGGGGATTGTCCCCTCTGCTCTGCACTGGGGCAGCCTCACCTCGAGTGCTGGGGGCAGTTTTGGGCACCATAATATAAAATAGTCAGTATGTTATTAGGGAGCATCCATAGAAGAGCAAAAAAGATAGTGAAGAGTCTGAAGAGGAGGTCGTATGGGGAGCAGCTGAGGTCACTTGGATTTTTCAGTCTGGAGAAGAGGAAACTGAGGGTTAACTTTACAAATTCCTCATCAGGGGAAGCAAAGACACTGATTTATTCTGTCTAGCGACCAGCATCCCTCAGGATCTGAAGGAACAACATGAATCTGAGTCAGGGAACATTTAGGTTGGATATGAAGAAAAAGGTTCCTCACCCAAAGGGTGGCATTTTTCAGCTGGGCACTGGAACAGACTCCCCAGTGAAGTGGTCAAAGCAGCAAGCCTGCCAGACTTAAGTGTTTGGACAATGTTCTCAGGCAGATGGTATGGATCTTGGGGCTGTCCTTTGAACTGTGATGATTCTTTTGCATTCCTTCCAACTCAGGATATTCTGTGAGTCTATGATTCATGTAAGATACACATATGTTAGCTCTAGGTTTTTTCCACTGTAGCAGGATTACATGTTTTTTGTTACAGAGAGGTCCAAGCAGTGTATGAATGCTGTTTGCTGTGGACTGGCATTATCTTTTATTCTGTTACTAGGACTTGTATAATTTTTGTAGAACTACATTGTAATTTATCTTAAAATAGGTGTTCTGTTTCTTTAAGTTTTGGGGTTTTTTTTTTTTTTGTCTTTTGTTGACCTTTTAGGTATCACTGAAGGATTTTCACATAATTTAAAAGACCCTTGTACAAGCTTTCAGATTCCAATTTTTGTGAAAAGAAAAATCCAGAGGATTCTTGATTTAAAAATCTCATTTAAAAAAAGAAGACCTCAGGTGTCTGGGAAAAATACTATTGCAGTTCTTTTTGTTTACAGTAATATCTGGGAAAATGCTAGTACAGATTGCTTGTTAGGTTATTTAAGTTCCTGGGCCATAAAAATACTGCAGCATAGATATTGCTCTGCAATTCTCATTTGTTTCTGTTTAAAACTTTTTCAAATATTAAGAATTAACAGTGAATTACTGAATTAATTAGTAGTGAAGTAATGAATTTCTTTGTTCCTCCAGAAGCATTTTGGAGCTCAGTGAAGATCATGTATACAAAGGTTTAAACAAGTGTTTAAAACCATCAAAATCAGTACACACAATTTTTAAAAAATTATTTGCTTCTGTGTCAAAGACAGGTTAAATGAGAAATTTCACATTACATTCTTTTAATTTTATGGTTGATCCAATCTATCAAGCCTTCTTAGACCTGTGGTGACTACCTTGTCAACACTTTGCCACCTCATTTTTCTGTAGCTAGAGAAATATTGCTTGAATGTCTTCCCCCAGTGCCCCGACCTACTCAGTCTCAGTCATTCACTTCTCTTCCAGCAACCTTTAGATTCCTGACAGGTGTCTTGGTATCTCATTATCTTTAAATTCCTCCTTTTGCATTTCTTTGTTTTAAAATTCTTACCTTTTGCCAGACACTGTCAAGAAAACAAAATTGCTAAGTTTTGTAAAGACCTGCCTCTAAGATCATTTAGTCCAACCATTAACCTCATGCTGCCAGGTGCCCCACTAAACCATGTTCCTAAGCACTTTAGTGTTATGCACTTGCTATGCTGCAAAAGCTCAAAATTTGTTTAGATTTTTTGGGGTTTGTTGGTGGTTTGTTTGTTTGTTTTAGTTTGTGGTGTTTTGACTTTTTATTCCAAAGATATCTTTACATAGGTATGCAAAAGTTTTGAAACTTTTTTGTGCTGCACACAGACTTCAGTACAACACTTGTCTCAGAAACATATAATATAGTAAGTATAACACCTTCTTAAATCTTTTTATGTGAAGAAATGAATCCCATGCTGACTCCATAATTGCTTTTGTAAACTTAAAAGTATTTTTGAGGAGAGGTGGGTGGAAATGTGAAGAGATGAGAGGTGGTTGTCAGTGCTAGCAATGAATGATCAGAATCTCTTTTCCACTGAAAGATAAGGAAGAGGTGATACAGTCTCCTCCAGTGTGCTGTCTGACATACTAACTTGATCTGCTTGTGACTGACACTGCAGCAACAGAAAATTAATCACTAGTGGTGGAATATCTTGCTCATTCATGAGGATGTGGTATGCAGAGATACCCATTTTGGACTGTTCACTGCCTATGAATAGTAAGATCTTAGAAAAAAGTTAGTAACTTACTTTTACCCCATACTAATATTGTTACCCAATATTAAAAAAAAATAAATATATTTTTATATATATATAATTGTTGGTTAACCACACTTGGAAATGGTCCCAGGGAAAATTAGAGCTAGTCCTTAAAGGCTCTTCTTTCAAGAATGAAAATTGCACCCTTTTTAAAGCAACCTACTTTGGTCTGGTAATGTGCCAATTTTTCCCTCAGAGACTTCATGTTTCACTTTGCTTTCCTCCTCATTCACTCCATAAATGTAGAGATAAACATATAATTATGTATATATTATACTTATATGAAAATATAATTATGTATGTGATAAAAAAGTTCATAAGAATCTGTAAATACCTTGATGTAGAAATTTTAATAATTTTATTGAATTATGCCTCCTTCCTCTCTGATTATGAGTGTTAGTTTTTGTTATTATGATAGATTAAAATATTGAAGAGGTTAATCTAACGAAAAGGAAAAGTTATTTAATGAAAGAATAATTTAATTCTAGATGGAATCTGATGTGATAAATAACAGACAACTAGTTCATAATGTCTAAGGCCAACACTAGTAATAGAAAGAGCAAGCACTGAATAAAATCTAACCTGTGGCAAGAGACCAAAACTGAGTCTATTGCTTTACCAACTTCTCAGAATTGGAAAATCCAAATTTAACCTCATTTACTATATCTGTTCCATAGAAAAAAATTCCTAATCGTATATGTATTGAATTAGAATCAAATAGTTTCTGAGAGGTTTTCAGATTTGAAAGTTTGGAGAACATGGGAGAGTATCAAACTTTAGCTCTTATTTGGCTCATATACAATGCAAAAATTGCCCTCTTTCCCCATTATCCCTTACTTAGTGTCCTCAAGCTTGATAGCTGAAACTTTGCCAGGATGCTAATAATCTGTTCAGCTCTGAAAGGAATAACAAGATTATTTCCAGCAAAAATGGAAAGTTTCACCAGGACAAAGCCACTATTAGGGTTCTTAGAACTTGCAAGCTTTAGTTTCCCTACAAGGTGTGTATCTCTTTATTTTACAGAGGACTTTCTTACTATCTTTCTCTGATTAATATTTTGTCCAATTCTCAAAGAATTTAAAATTTGAGATAAGGGCTTTTAAATTTTTTTTGTTATTGTTTTAATCTTTAATAATTTTATTATTGTCAGTTGAGTTTTTTTTTTAGTGATCTTAGAAGAAAGCAGAAACAACTTAGATAAATTTTTGACTTTGACCTTTATCATTTATTTTTAAGGCTTAAAGATGCCACAGAAAGGTACATGTTATGTTGACTCCCTTGAAGGCAGGGAAGGCCTCCAGAGATTATCCTGTGCAGTCTAAGAGGTAGAATCTGATCCTTTTGGGTCCCTTCCAACTCAGCATATTCAGTCATTCTGTGATTAACCCCTGGTACAGTGCATCCTCTTTTCCATTAGAAAGCTGAAGGATGACTCACTAAATTTAGGTAGCAGCAATTGCACGATTTGGATTTGGGAAGTTAAAGCATTTTGGTAGGGTCACTTAATAAACTTTTTCTCACAATGCATCTACATTTTTGCTCAATTCATGACATATCACATAATTTGACTCTTTCATGGACAAATAATTTCACCTGAATAACCTGAATTCATTTATTAATGTGTTTCCTGTCAAATGCATTGAAAAAAGTGTAGAATCGCCTCATAAAATCTCAGGAATTCGTAAATCTCTAATGGATATTAAAGTTACTGAAGGGCTTTGATAATGCAGCAACACTACTGATTTTACTGCTACCACTTTTTCTTCATCCTACCTATTTTTATTCTATTTCTCTATATCTTACCCTAAATCCCAGGAGGTAAGATGGTAGAAGATGCAAACTTCAGCAAGCATGTCTCTGAAACATTCAACCATCCAGTTTCTCTCCCACCATGGCTCTTCTGGATTAAATGAGGTGAGTTTGTGTCTTCTTAGGTCTATTAGCTCGGTTTATTCTAGGGTGATTTGATAGATCTACTGCTATTCTACCTGGGGCAGGTAGGATGTTGTTCCAGGACTTCCTGGGTATCACAAAGGCAGGATTGGACATTCGCATACAGGAAAGTAATATCACATAGAAATTTTATTGTTATGGTGCTCCTAACAGAGATTGTCAGTTAAAATGTTCATGTCAGTAATTATCCCAAAACAAAACTTTGGGTTGTAGAAAACCTGACATTTTGAATATGGCATTGTTCCCAGGTATTGGTATCAGACTTGCTTATGTGCTGAGACCACTGACAGGGCTTGGAGAAAATAGAGAAATTATTCTGGTTTGTTAATTCTGGAGAGAAGCATTCAGAGTTGTAAACTGTAATTTCATTTTCAAACTTGACTATCAAAATCTGAGATCTGAATTTTTTGTTTGTGATAACTAAGGTTTGTAAATTGCACATTAATTCAGCTTTCACAGTTTTTTACACCTTGGGTAAAGATCAAATCATGTTGCTCTTAGACAAAACCTGTAATTAAATAGCTTTCTAGTTTTTCAATTTTAACAAAACCTATAAGAGATTGCAATAAAAATTGCAATAGAATGTAAAGAACAAATAGAATAAAAGTTTCCTACTGCTACTTGAATTTGTTGTGTGGAATTTTCCTTTGTTTGAAAAAAAAAAATGGGATGCAAACCATACCACAACTCTCCCCATGGATATGCTTTTGGCCAATGCCTTTTCTTTTTCAGTTATATGTCAGAGTCTGCCTCAGGGTTTGAGTAACAATGACTTATATGAGTTTGCAAGGTGAAAAGAAGATTCTTTTACTTATTGAACCTAATGGGAACTTTTTGCCAGAGGTAGAGAATTTTTTTAAAACATAATTCCTTCTGTAAAGTTCTAATTGTTTCTGTCCACAACAAAACCTGGCTAAAAAACATAATTATGCAGTAGGGTACTACTGTGTAGCTTTATGATCCTGTACAATGATATTTTAAAATGATAGTTCAAACTAATACTCAAGCTATTTTTATTCAAATGTCTTCCTTTAGTGTGTCACACTATCATAAGTAACATTAATATTCAAACATAATGCATCATATTTAATTCTACTACAGGGATAAGTCTTTATAAAGACTGAGTTTTTAAAACGGGTTGCCACTTGTCCTGCTCTGTGCTACTGTGAGTGCATTTTCAAGTACATGGCTGTACAGTTACCCACATATCCTTGCATTTGTTCACAGGGCTTCCAGTCAAGGAAAATTATTTTTACATTGCAGCCAGGGAAATTGAGCTAAAAAGTGGTATGATGCAACGAATATGGAACAGCAGAAATTAATTTTGAATGCCATTCTAACCTTTGTTACATTTGCATTAAAACCCAAACAAATCAAAAAGAAAATAACCCCCCAAAACTACCAGGAGCAGTCCTCATCCAAATAGGACTGACACTGTCAGCCACCATGGGACAACTGAAAGCAGGCATTTTAACAGGGTACTGGAAGAGCCATGCTCAAAACTAAAAGAAGTTTTGGGCTGCAATTTCATCTGGCTTGATTTTGAACATATTTTTGAGAGAAAGGAAACATTTTTTTTAAGCTTGGCAGCTGTCATGGAGCTCACATGTGGCTGCTGACTGATCTGAGAAAAATAATAAGTTGCAGACATGGTACATCATTAGGAATGACAGTGAGTCAGTGTGTAAGCTCTGGTTTCTGGCCACTTAACATTTGAGGCAGAATTGTTCTGCCTAACAGAAAACATAATTTATCATATTTTCTTTTTTTTTCATAAAATAACTACAAGCAAACAGCACATTGTTAGGAACTAGCCAGTTCAGAACCTAGAATTTTTAAACTCATAGAACTGAGAGATAAGAGCAAGTTAAATTAAGTAGAAAATGCTACTGATAATTTGGGCCATGTAGGCCTGATAAAACTTGAAATATCTGAAAGCCTTTAGATTCTGAGCAGGAGCTTTATTTTCCCCTTTAGAAGCCGTCATTTCCTTTAAATGTAATTAATCTTATCAGGTCACTTTTAGTTGCAGCTCAGTTACACCACTAACATTAGCTTGTGAACATCTGGAACAATTATTCCTTCCTCTTGGCTGATCAGTTGGTAGCACAAGCTGAAGGGAGGTGTTACTAAAGACACCAAGCAGTATTGATTATATACTCTACATATGATTCCAGAAGCATGTGGGAGGACTTCAATGCCATAGTTCTCTCCTGCAATAAGAAAACAGAATTTAGATTTCATTCTTGGCAAGGAAATTAGCTGGAAATTTAGAACCTACTAAGATGTAAGAAGGCTATTAGTAAATCTAAAGTGAAATCTTGGTATTAATTTAATTAAAATATTTTATCCTACTGTTCTAATCCAAGGTACTCGTTTATCTCAGATGATGTGCATTGTTCTGAACATCTGCCTCTCCCACACTCCTTCCTTTACAGAAAGACAATGTTAAAGCTAGAAAAAGTTCATAGAAGGGAAAAAAAAATAAAAAAAAATCAGAGAATGATCAAATATATGGAATACTTTTCAACAAGGAATAGGTTGGAAAAGTAGGACCACTTGCTTAGAAAAGAAATAGTGTAGGAAACTAGGTAATGACCTGTAAAAACATACACTTCATGGCAAAGATGCAGCTCAAAGTTTCCTACGGTAAAAGAGCAAGGAGCCAGATGAAACTGTTGAGAGTCTTATGCAAGAGGAACTAAAGGAAATGATTCTGTCCACGACAGGTAGGTGAGCTTCAGAGCTCCATGACATGCAGTGACTGTTAAGTTTACATGAGTGCAAAAAGCCATTAGGCAAATCAATGAAATCCAAGAAGACACTAAAATTCAAGCATATATGTGTCCACAGAGTAAGTACCTGAGCTGAAAATATTGGAGTCTGTGAGAGAGTTCTGGGAAAGCCCGATTGGTTGGTGCTAGTATTTTTCCCTGACATCTGCTCTTGACCACCATGTTGGGTAAGAAATATTAAGCAGAAGGACTTTCCTTGGATACAGTCATTCCCATTTCAAAATATTAATCCTGTTGCAAGAAATCTTTTGGGGATTAGAAAATTATAAAAAATACTACAATTGTAGAATATCCTGAGTTGAAAGGTCCCAAAAGGATCACCAACGTCCAACTCCTGGTCTTGCACAGGATGTTGCCAAGAATCACACCATGTGCATGAGAGCATTGTCCAAATGCTTCTTGCATTCAGACAGGCTTGATGCTTTGACCACTTAGCTTGGAAGCCTGTTCCATTGCCCAGCACCATCTGGGGCAAGAACCTTTTCCTAATATCCAACCTAAATCTCCCCAACACAAATTCAGGTCAATCCCTCAGGTCCTGTCACTGGTTGCTACAGAGAGAGATCAGTCCTGCCCCTACTCTTTCCCTCAAGAGGACGTTGTAGACGGCAATAAGATCTCACCTCATTCTCCTCTTCTAAAGGATGAACAGGCCAAGCGACCTCAGCTGCACCTCAGCTTCCCCTCAAGGCTTTCACCACCTTTGTAACAACCACCCTTCTTTGGATGCTCTATAATAGTTCAGTATCTTTCTGATATTGTGGTGACCAAAACTGTACACAGGACTTGAGGACAGGCCACCCCAGTGCAGAGCAGAGGGGACAATCCCCTCTCTTGCCTGGCTGGCAATGCTGTGCCTGATGGCCCCCAGGAAAGGATAGGCTCTCCTGGCTACCAGGGCACTGCTGGCTCATATTCAACTTGTGGACCAGGACCCCCAGGTCCCTTCTGGAGGCTAGGATAAACAAAGCTCTGAGAACACTGCTTCAGTATTCCTATAAGATTGCCAGGTTACTATGTGCTTCACTATCTGCCTACAGAGACACTTGCACTTCTGCAAGAAAGGGGAAAATAGGTCATCAGACTTGAAATGCTAATCAAACAGCTTTCCTAAGTTCATAATTACAATTGAGGAGCAATTGTTAGTAATTTAATACTTCAGGTAAATTATAGGACAGTGAACTGAATCAGTATCACACAATTTTTGTGCTTTATTAGTAACGAGCAGCATGTTTAAATCAAATGTCTGAAGCTTAAATATGGCATTGTTTTCTGAGACATCTCAGCTTAGGGCATCACTGGAGAAAGAATTGGTGAGGGAAGTTGTCCATTCATTATTACTGAAGAATCAAAATCTCCATTTCATATATCCACCTGATACTTTCTTCCCCACCTCTACTATATGCTGTCTTTGAGACTTTAAAGGACAAATTTTCTTTTCAGAATGTTCTCTGACTCAGAGAGTGTCTGCTAGGTCACACAAGCAGCCTGGGTAATATGCTGAAAGAAGTGTGGGGGTTTTTTCCCCTTGAAAGCTTCACAGCATTGCAGAACATAGAGCATGATTCATTCTTCACATTGCAAATTTTAATTAGACAGACCCTTGCTATCTAATGAAGAGTTTTACCCTTCCTGCTACAATTCATCCTTGCTGATGCCTTGCATTCATGGAAATCTCATTATAACCCTTCTATGTTTCACATCTGGTTAACTGTCATGGTGTAGGGACATCAGCTGCTCCCCACACCCTCCTTCCCTGGTGGGATGTGGAGTAGAATCAGAAAGAACATACAAATTACAGGTTAAAAACAGTTTAATAATTGAGATTAAAACAAACAAACAAACAAACACAAATAAGCCCCCAGCTACAATTGTAATAAAAAGGGAGACAACCCCCCAAAAAAGAGATAAATAAAGTCCAAGATAGACAAGCCATGCACAATACAATCACCCAACACCTGGAGACTGATGCCAGGTCCATCCCCAAGCAGTGTTGATCGGTATCTCCTGGCCATTCTTCCCAGTTTTAATACAGAGTATGACATTCTATGGCATAGATTATCTCTTTGGCTGGTTTAGGTCATCTGTCCTGTCCATGTTACCTCACAGCTTCTTGTCCACCTACTCACTGGCAGAACATGGGGAACTGGAAAGTCCTTGACTTAGAGTAAGCACTACTTAGCAACAACAAAAGCATAAGTGTGTCATCGTATTTCTCATGTTACATCCAAAACAGAGCCCTGTGCCAGCTGCTGCAACAAAAACTAACTGTGCTCCCGGTGAAACCAGGACATTACCTCAAAGCAACAAGCAAAAAATTAATCTATGAAAATTTGGACTCATTTAGAAGCAATGTCATTTCAAATGAGAGCAAGCAGATCAACATCTCACTGCAACAAAAAGATCTCTTCTTGAGGATGTGGAGTTGATTTCAGAAATGAAGATTTTGGCATTAAGAAGAAGCTATTCATTTCAGGCTGACTACAATAAATTGGTTCAGAATAACCATTTATTACTTCTGGGAATAGGAAGCACTTTGTATTTATTTTATGCAAGGCCTGAATGAATGCTTGTCCCCTTCCTGAAGACACAGCACCAAAAGAAAAGAGGTTAAAGCTGTCTAAAAGCAAGAAACTCACTGTTCTCTTTTTTTGCAAAGGATTTGTGACTGATTACAAGTAGTACCTTGTTTCCAATTGTCTTGCAGCCTAGAATGCCTTCCAGGATGAAGCAAGCACATGCAAGAAGAAAGGCACGGTGCATCATGTGCCAATCATTCTGTCTGACACAGCAAGTTTACGTCTCCCAGTGCATTTTCCATTATAGGTAACTGTGCAAATGAGAACACTGAGGACATCTGTGATTCCAGCTCACTTTGAGTTTAGTGTGAAGTAAATAATTTCACAAAAGTGTAACTGCCTAACTCACCTGATGTAAGTTAATTTTTCACCTGTTTAAATGTTAATGTAGTAGTGAAAGTATGACAATACTGAGACCATATCTATCTATTGTTTTCACTCAACAATCTCCTGATTAATACTTTTCTACTCTTGCTTCTTTCATGATTAACAAATATATGTTTATATTTTAGTGTATTATCTCCTCGAGAAAGAAAGAGGTGTTAATATTAGGAGACATTTAGGCAAAGTGAAAAAAAGGTTCTGATAATCTAGAATTAATAGAAGGCATACCTGTCATGCATTGCTACATACAGAAATAAGATTGCACTGCTTTTGAGTACCTACAAACTGAAAATAATACTGAAAGTTTTACGTAATAAACCCAGTGTGCATATATACATAAAACTATCTTTCTGTAGCAGCTGCTGGGATGGGCAGAAAGTATACTGGCTTTACCTTCCAAATGAGATTATTTATTGGAATTTTCAGTATAAATGATCCAATTTTCAGTGGATCATTTATAAGTAAAATATTAAGATCTGTTATTTTAGGGTGTAAAATTTTTAATACAATGTGTACATTACTTGATATAAGAACCTCTAATTTTGAGGCAGACTTGAAGTAAATATTTCTTTAATGGTTCATTTTACATGGACAACTAAAGAGGTGGAAGCACAGTTGTTTTGTGGTGTTTTTTTGAATAGAAACATTTTTGCAGTCTTAACTAATATAACTTTAATATTGTTGCTATGGTAATGCCTGAAGAATTGAATTTGCTCTTATCTTGCACATTCTAATTCAGAAGCCAGTGGGGATATCTCTAAGCTTATGAAGTTTTCTATAAGATCAGGCCTGGATCTATAAGTTTGAATTAAAGCACATGTCAAAAACAACTAAAATGGGTTGGTCACCTTATTTTCTTCTGCTTTCTCTTTCTTCATCCAGAGCTTCATTGTCTCCTGGGGCAGGGATTCTTGAGATGCAGTCTTAGTGGTAAAGGCTCAAACTAGGAAGTAATTTAGTAACCACCTTTCCTGTATCCATCATCACCAGGACATCAGCCTCACTCAGCAGCGGGCTGACACCTTCTCTGTGTTCCTTTCCTTACTGGTACAATTGAATAAGTCCTTCTGGTTGTCCTTGACATCCCTTTCCAACTTTCATTCCAAATGGGTCTTAGACCTCTTTGTTACATCCCTGCATACTCTGACAACATTCCTATATTTCTTCAAAATGGCCTGTCCCTTTTTCCACATTCTGTATTCTTTCTTCTTCTGTTGGACTTGTGCCAGAAGCTTCTTGCTCATCTATGCAGGTCTCCTGACCCCTGAGTTCTTACAGAAATACACAGATACTGAGCTTGGAGGAAGTGAAGCCAGAATATTAACTAGCTCTCTTCCAGAGCGCTAACCTGTGGAATTTCTCCAAGTAGGGTTATCAAGAAAACAAAGTCAGCTCTCCTAAGTCTGGGGTTTTAATCCTACTTATTGCCTTCCTTCTTGCATGCAAGATTCTGAAAAACCACCATCAAATGATCACTGTGACCAAGACTGCCTCCAACATTCACTTCCACAATCAGTCCTTATTTGTTAGTAGAAGGTCCATATTAAGTTCAGATGACAAGTAAAAATGTCATAAAATCCAGGATTGCCTAGTGTGAATACTTGTCATGAACTACAGGTCTCTTTTGGTGATTACTGCCTCTGTGGCTAGCACTAGAGAACAGTAGGAACCTTCAAGGTTTTCTTAGAGAGTAAATTGCTCTAACTGAGATTTTCTGACTTTGAATATTTCTACTGATTGATTTTGAGTAACTGCTGTTTTTCCTATGCTAGCCAAGGTCGAGACTTTATGCCTGAGTATGACGAGAAAGTGGTGGTTCTTGGAAGCTAAAAATATGACTATAAATTTCAGAGCTACCTAGGCGACTTACAGTTTGCCATCACAGACAGTTAATCCACTGAAAAGGAGGGAAATAATTTATAGCACCTCTTTCTTTCTGGGTATCTTCTAAATTACATCAGAAGAGCATGATTGGACTAACAAAGGTTAGCTTTAGCCTAGGAAGGTTAATTTCCCAAGGCTTGTATAAACTCAGAGAAAGGAGATAACTTTGTCTAGAGTGGGACTCAGCATGGGACCCCCATCACAGAATGACATTTTCCAGTCTTGGAGTTAGAATGAAAAAATTACTGGGGTGTAATCATGATGCATTAATTGGGCCATAAACACAAGTATATACAAATCTACATTTTGTTTTCATCCAAAAAAGGAAATTTTTATTTAAAACAATCTCTTGAAATTCCAGCTGACATATTTTTCACTGATAATGCCAGAGATTTTGTATGTTGTTTTGTTGAGAAACTCTGACAGGCAATACTCAGCTTTATTCCTTACTATCAGGATTATTTGTAAAATTTAATTGCTGCAGATTCCACTCTTCACTTCTTCTAAGAAGAATGTACTATTCCTATTATGCCAAGTTAAATCAATACGTTGTCACTGTGAGAGACTGAAATGTTAATGGTCAATGACTGATCAACCATTTTCAAAAGCAGCAGATGCTTTGCTGAGGATGAACACTGTAACAGCCCAGGTGCAGAGGGTGTGAGCACTAGACATTAACCACAACAAAACAACATTTGTTTATCAAGAAGCTAGGTTTTGAGGTCGATGAGGGAAAGGGTCATAAGAAGCAGATCCTGCAAAGTGGGATAATGCTTTTTACCATGCCAGTGTACCTTACACAAGCGGCTCAGTTGTAAAACCCTCTCCCCCCCCCCCCCCCCCCCCCCCCCCCCCCCCCTGCCCTGTCAGCTGGGGAAGGTATTGGAACATTCACAATATTCATCCCTTCTCATTGGGCATAATTGGTTCAACTACACTGACATGAGAGGTAGCTGTACCTATCACATTTTAGATGTGTCCTATCAAAGACACTCCCACCAAAAATGTGCCCAAACTAAATTCTGGTGGGACTGCCCATGATCCACACAGCCACAGTGCTGCAAAAGACAGTGTAAAAGACCCCCCCCCGGGAAGGTACCTGTGTGTTCCCACAAAGCCTAAGCATATATTAACCCACTGAAATTTGTGTTGCACAGGTTTTCCCCACAGGCGATGGATCAAGACTGCAACCACCACTTTGACCAACAGACATCGAAATTGCAACAATCAAGTACTGGATTCCTGAGTGGTGTTATCATTCTACTCTTATCCTTTCTTTCTATTTTTTTCTTTCCCTTATACATTTTCTTAAGTGGGTTTTTATATTTTTATATTAATATAAATAATAATAACCATAATGGCTACATGCCTCCTTTCCATTGCAAGCAATTTGTTCTAAAATTAAACCTACATATGCATATATTTATAACCACTGATCATTTACTGTTGCTTCAGTCTAATCTGCTCCAAGGCAACTATTTACAAGAATCTGAGTCACTCTGGCCTTCAGGTGCACTTCTGTAATGGTCAGAAATAAACAGATAAAAAGAAACATAGATATCATCCTGTAGAAAAGCGACACAGTTATGTATCTCGTCTGTAAAAGCAGAAATCTTGCTGCTTGGAAACACACAGATGAAAAAATGACCTCGGATAATTACATGGACAGCAGCTGAATTTATCGTGAGCTTTTTTAGCCAAAACGTCATTCATGTATCAAATGGCATAGTATATTAAATCAGTTATAAAATATGCAGCAACAGTTAAAAAGCTTAATTTTTAACATTTTGTGTTAAGTACATTTTTAAAAATCAATGTTTCTATCCCATGAAGTCCTTTAGAAGGACAGGTGTGTTTTATCATTAATTATGCAATGAGAGTTTCTTTTTTCTTTCTTTGAAAGTGGCTATCCATCCAGTTCTGTAGTGAACAATCAGTAGCATGATCAGCACAAAAAATATTTTTGTAACCTTAATGTATTCTGCCCCTTCTGACAGTATAAATGGTAGCAATTACAATTAGAGATAATAAGAAGAAAAATGGTAGCAAAACCAGTGCTCACATATATTTTCTTCTCAAATGAAGCTTATCTTGAAAAACAAGCCCAGAATATCTTATATCCCAAGTAAGCCCAAGATGGATGACAATTACTAATTTGATAAACTGTAAAGAAATAACAGAGACACAACTTTATTATTTACTGCCTCTATGAAAAAGCTATGTGATTAGAGATTGTAACAACAAATATCTGTGGACATTTGACGTTAAGAGACACAACAAACACTTGAGAGATTATTAAAGCTGCTTGGCTAAGATGGATAAAGGCAAAAGCATTTATAATTAAAGCAACTGTCATCCTTAATTATCCTCTAGCTACCTGTGTGCTAGATGTCCTGAGGGACAAGAATCTGGAGATGGGTCTTGTCAGATAGGCACATTACTCATAAAGAATACATACTTTCTATCATTCATTGTTCCCTACTAACGAAAGGATATTCCAGTTTGGGCTAACTCTAGAAGACAGATATGTAGGGACAACTTTTGCTTTTGTTGCAGAAATGTAACATACAGGTTGGTAAGAAATGGGCTTCTCCCATCACTGTCAAGTCATACGGTGACTTCTACATCCAAAGCAGTGGTAAGCTCCCTAAGCAGAATAACTTTCCCCAAACTGTCATTATTTTCAAAGTAGATCTGATCTTGTCAGATACAAGAGCATTACTGATTGATGACATTTGAAATACAAATGGGAGAAAGGTTTGTGTCTGTTCCTAGGACAAATTAACCCCTCATCACCCTCCCCCAAAGACCTAGTGAATGCCTCTAGGGGTGCTATGCTAATCTCCCCAATTAGGGATGCACAGGGACTTAGAATACCTAAATCTAGAAGGATCAGGAGACTGTTATGCAGCTGATTTCCAGCTATCCCTTTCCTGTGCCCATTAACTGGTCTGGCTACCATTTAGGTTCCAGAAAGCCAGTCTTAATGGGAAAGAGTCAAGGCAGAAAGAGGAAATCTATCACTTCCTCAGACAATCGCTTTTCCCTCATTTATCAATATTAAAATTCTGTGTGTTTTCATATTGGATTTGTCTGGTTTTAGCTTCCAGACATTGAGGTTTGCCTTTCTTACTCTTATAGCTCACCAAGTGTCTTAACAGAGATTTTCTCTGTAGGACATTGTGAAGCAACTCACATTAACTATCATTAACTTTCTTTTCCATAAACTGTAGTGATTGAACTCTTTCTATCTCCCTCAGAGTGACATTTTCTTTAGTCTTTGAATACTTTTCTGCACCCATTGTGATTTCTCAGTAATGTTTTTGTGTACCGTGAACCCCTATTGTTACTCATTATGCTTGTTTTGGTCTTTTCATTACTTAAGGAGAAGTGAAAATCATTTTGCTGTTGTTGCTTTGTAATCCCAGTTATATTTCTTCTTTCAAAATCATTTAAAGATGCTTTTAAAGAGTATGTTTTTCACATTTTTTCAGTACATATTCAGCATTTCATACTCTTTATGTGTAGTTTCATTAGCAGCTGAAAAAACTGTATTCAGTGTGATTGAACATTTTTTATCACTGTAGGAATATTGCCCTGTTCTTTGTACTTTGCCCCTATTATTATTTATGATGTGACCATCATTTGTGTTACCTGCATAGCTTATATGTAATAACTGTTCTGTTAATTCACTGAATATATTTCAAATGCAGTAGAATACCTTTTGGTTGTGCTCTTCTACCTCACTTTTAATTAATATTTTTTCACAGCTGTCAGCTACACTTTTCCTGATCCTCTATGTGCTCTCACAACCCTGTGCAGCACTAACATTTTAGTTGAAACGCCGAACTATAAGGTTCATGTTAAAACAAGGTGAAGCATTTACAGCAGACAAAAGAATTTGCTTGGAATGGTTTGTGTTTTCAAGACTTCTTGCTTTTTTCCTCTTTTTCCACTGGCATAACTCTCTGAGCCCTCTCCTTCTTCCTCTGTCCCTTCCTGTATCTCTTTTGGCCAATCCTGGCAGCAAAAACTCACACAGGTACCAGGCTGATGACGATCAGGCCATTCCACCTCTTTCAGACACAAGTGCTCTTCTATTCTGTTGGCCTGACTGATTTTTTTTTATGTATCTAAAGATGTAAAAAAAACAGTCCCTCTTTCCTTTAATAAGCTTGCTTGCTTTCCTGTAAGACCAGATGAAAGGAGGTGGGCTCTCTGCTTTTCTTCCTCTTTGTCCCTAGGCAGTCCCCAACAGGCTTTTGTCCTCTTCATGAGCCTCAAAGGGTTCTTCTCTTTCACATTAAAATATTTTCTCTAGATTCTTAATTTTCTTCTTCCACAATACTCTCATTGTCTTTCTTCTTTTAGCATCTCCCTTTACCCCAGTTTTTGTTCCCTTAGATTTCTCAGTAGGCTAGACATAAATGCTTCCTTCAGCAGGATTTGCAGCAGATATTCCTCCCTGTGTCTGTGCATTTACTGTTCCTCACAACAATTCCTGCCTGATTTCTCATCTAAGAGAGTAAAAAACTAAAATCCCTGCCATGAGTAATGCTCTACTCCCATAAACCTCTACTAATAAATCAGAATTTCCTTTTGGTGAGATTGAGGAGATGGAAGATAGCCCTGCAGATGGGAGAAATATGTGACCATTGCATTCAGCAGGTAATTATTACCAAACTCAAAGTCACTTGAATGCTTTTCCTTACCCATCTTAGATTAATTAGTTTATTGTTGTGGTCTAGGAAGGTTCCAGCAGAAGAAGGATGCATTTTTTTATCTTCAGGCTGCTGAAGAAGATGATTTCTAATATGTCTCCTTTGTTCTCTCTCCTTCTTTCTTCTATTAGCTGAAGCTAATAGCTTCAGCTAATTCTTTTCTTCTTTCACCTTGGGAAAGCTAGAGTGGGGAAAAAATGGAGGGAACAGACTGTTTAGTAAACTCTGGATCAGAAAATGCAAGAACATATTAAAGAGTTTTCTTTGTCTGCACTCTTTTGGCCCCATTTCTTCTGAAATTTTCTTTACTTGGGGTGCCAGTGACTTCCTAAATTCATCACAAAATTTGATTTTTATCTTGGTTAAACTGAGCTTAACAAGAATTGCATTTCATGGTATAAAATTAGGGGAGACTTTGGGTGATTGATATTAGAATTAAACTTTTACACTGTACAACTTCTGATTTTCTGGTAGAAGAACAGGTTAGAAGGCCTTTCTCTGAATTTCTATAATCCTGGGAAGAACTGCAGTTGCTACTGAAATGTAATTTTTTTGGAAAATTTTGCTTTGTGTGTTTGATGTGATATGACTCTTCTGACAATATAACATTTCATAAGGGTTCTTTGTGACCTTACCCCAGGATACCATGAACCTACTTAACTTTAATTGAATTAACAAACATTTCATTCAAAATACTGTTGTGGAAATAAAGTTTCTTTTTTCTTTTGTATTATTTTTCAATCTATAATGTTAAAGGGTCCTTTTCTGGGGTAAATAAAGATCCTAATGCCAGGCAGGAGCAACATCAGTAATTATGATATTTGGATGTGCAATGTATTTGAACTGATTTCCAGTTGCCTATATTTGAGTCACTTAGGCTCGTGCAAAAATTAAACTAAAGCAAATATTGTGCTCTACACAGCAGCATGATTAAAAGCAGTGCATATATTCAAAGATATTAGGCTTAATATGAAACACAGATTTAATTTCTGTGGTTTTGTTCAAACTTACAATCTTGACATCTCAGGTGTGCCACCAAACCTTAGATATGCCTTTCCATACCTTTTTCCATACTTTTTTCCTCAACAGGTTTTATTTTGGTATTATCTGAGAATATTTCTGTTCACTCACAGAACTAATCCATTGTGACATGCATGGTATTTTCATCTCTCAATTCTAAGGCCAGTAGTATTTCTTTAAGTTATAGGCGACATGTTTTTTTCCTGCTGGAAAAAAGCCAAGAAGAGAGGTTGTAATGTGGTTTTTTTTTCTGAATCACACTTTAAATAAGTGCCTGGAATATTATTAAATTTTCTGTGAAGTATAGATTTTCCTTCAAATGTTGAATTCAGTTATTATGAACTCATCTATGATTAGATTTAATATGTCTAGCACTAAAAAAGTAAAAACTCATATAATATGAAAGAAAATAATCTTAATCTGAAGCTTTGCTTTGAGAAAATCAATGTTTAGAAAACTCTCTGCCCCTTTTTAAGAAAAAGAAATATTCTGATACTGCATTTGAGGCAGTATTTGGAATAATATGCTCCAGACAATTTGGGATGTTAAAGAAAAGCAGGTTAAAATCAGTATTATACCACTAATATGAAATTCTTCATCTACGCACCATCATTGTAATAAAACTCTAAGTGTATAATTCTTAAAACAAGTTCATATTCAGCCTTTGGTCAGGAGTCAAGATTGGATATATCTTGTAAAGGTGATTTTTTTTTTTTTTTGTGAAAGACTGTGGCTGAATTTGACTAAAAATATTTTTTTCCTTATATTGAGATAGTAACTCTGGTATCTGAGAGCCCTTTTATACCTCTGAAAGAAATATCTTCTGATTTTTTCCACTTTGTCACAATTCATTTTAGGCGATATATTTATGATCACTATATGTCTTTTCATTTCTGAACTGTAATTTGTGCCATTTTATAAATGCATTTTTTCCCAAATTTCATACTCAGCAAGATCAGATTATTAGAGTTATGAGATTACTGCATTAAAGGTACTTGCTTTCAGAACCTGAAAGTCTCCATCCTTCATACTTATCTTTAATTAAAAAAAAAATAAATTAGAAAATCCTACTTGGACTCTGTAGTCCTGAGTTGATATTCAAAGTAATTTCTAATAACAGGAAAAACTTTTGATGTTCTTTAATTGCAAAATGCTAGTCATACAGCCTCCTCATTCTCTTCTAGAGAGAAATATTTTCTGTAATTTTGAAAGCCTTCTGATGTCTAAGAGAAGTTATTGTGTAAAACAAGATTCAGTTTTCAGAACCAAATTTTAACTTATGTACAATGTACTTTGCTGTCTTAACCAGATCACTACTTGGACAATTAGCTAGAAGCAAAGTAATTCTCCTTTGGCATTGATTTGTGGATAGAACAACCTCATTTGCAACCAATGACATTCTGCCAAATTTCAAGCCATTTATTTTTAACACACCTTCTAATACAATTAATATGTCACTACTCTTAAAGTAATCAACCAGTCACAACGAGTAATATTATTGCTTATTTAGCTGTAAATAAAATTATTTAGCATTTAGCATAATAATGATTATTTAGCATTTAAATAAAATATGCTGGAAATATTTTAATATTTTATTTACTAGGACAACAGCAATAATGGGAATTAATTTCTTAATAATTTTTGGTTTTTTCCACTGATAGGGTAAGTGATGTTCCAAAATATGCAACTAAAATAATGGTACATCCAAATGTAAAGAGAAAAAAATCTAATCCTCTGCCCCGTGCCTAAGAACAGAGTTAGCATTAACACACCATCTTTGACTTTTCTGAGCTCCGGAATAGCCCACTGAGGTACAGGAGAAAAGGCCTGAGATCCATGCAACAGGCTTAGTTTCTGGTGAAAGTCCAACTAAAATTACCTTTTTTTCATTAAAATTGTCAGATTCAATAAACAATTGTACTGGTATCAAAACTGTATAGAGACAATGGCACTTCTAGGACTGTTGATTCATAAGCAGTCAGGAACTCTCCTTAATTTAAACTACATAGAGTGATACTTCAGATAAGGTTGTATAGTAACTTGTAGAAAGGCTATTCAGGGGAAATACTAAAGATGAATAAACCAATGGCACGTTTTCCTGGCTAAGGTCCTTCTGTCAGATGAGAGGTCAGGCTGAATGTCTTCAAATTCTATTTAGCTGTCCATACAAGAGGCATAGTTTCAACAGGAAAAAATCTTCACACTTTAGTGTCTTCATTAGTATTTCCATATCTCTAACTTAATTGCAAAGAAATTTTTGTACTTGTTGAAAAGAAAAATCTTCCAACTAAGCCCAGTGGTGGTTTCTGCCAGAGAATGTTGTGTTCATAAAGTAACTCTTCTCCTAATAAGAGAAAGAGGATGAGGAAGAGGAGAAGGAGAAGGAAGAGGAGGGAAGACATTACTCCACAAATCATTATTATGGTCAATACCTTTTTTTAGTTAAAAGCTGTACTGTGGCTCATCAGTTACTAGTGCTATTTGACCTTATGTTTGACACAGGGGGTGGTCCAATGTTCATCATACTTTATTTGCTACATGGGGAATTGCTCTGCACAGGACCATGACTCCCAGTAGCAGTATATTTTGTTAAGTGATTTCAGTTCTGCAAAATAGAATATCCTCCAGTGCTGTCTGCTTAGACTTCTGGCATCAGGGCAGAACCAGGACCATTTTTTTCAACAGGCTCAATACCGTAATGAGATTCATGGACAGTGTTGCCATATGTCCTGTGGAAGCTAGACTGTGATTCACTGCAGTACCTACAGAAGTGTCAAAGCAATTTTCTGGAGCTCACTTGCTTTTCCCAGAAGACTGAGAACCTGTTCTTTACATCTCTTCATGAATCTGCAGGTTTTCCAGGGGTGTATTTTTCTCCATGACTAACATCTGCCTTATAGCATTTCTTCCTTATGTCTCCTCTCTTGGAGAAAGGGAAAGCATGGTCATAGGACTGTTTCTGGGAGGTGACTTTTTTACTGTTAAAGTATCTTTAATCTTTTTCATGTTTCTATGTTATTGGAGGCAAGAACAAACCTATCTTTGCATGTAGAATTAAAAAGTTGTGCTATGTTTTTATTTGGTATAGGAGATTTTCTACAGTGTTCAAAAGTATTCTGAGGAAGGGGTCTCCATATTTAGAGATGTACTGTGTAAATTTACCTAACAACTCATGACTGTTGGTTATCTCATGACTTTAAACAATCTTGGAGTTGTAAGTCATCCTTTAGATGTCATGGGCTCAGATCATTGAACACTCCAATTTGTATTTTTAATTTTTGTTGGTGAATTGATTTGTTTCTTGTTAGTTATGTCAACTGTATGGGAAGTATGAAATTTAGGAGAAAAAAGGGTAAAGAATTCACTGAGTTTATGCTCTCATTTAAACTCATGAAGTAAAGAAAACATTTCCCTAATTCTGCCAGTGCTATGGTCAGTGTTCCAAAGTGCTGTCTACTCAGTGTAAGCGAAACTAGTGCAGTGTTGATGACTTTCTTGACAAACAAACAAACAAAAAAAAATCACAAGTAGAAGTTTAGTTTGCTCTTACTTCTAATCTTGCAAGTCCTACCTTTGTTAAGTTGTATATGAGTGCCTTAAGTGATGGTCAGTCATTAAACTGCGATCCAAAACAGGAATGGGAAATGTGATGTTCAAGAAAGGATTAAAAAAAAAAAAAAAAGGTAAAACATCATTGTTTGTGTAATTTCTGTTAATTGACGCCTGCTTTCATTTGCCCCATTAAACTCAAGCAAAACTAATGGACAAATCTAAACTTTTAAAGTATTAAACTCTGTTAGTTTTTGCTCTTTATTCCAATTGAGATAATACATGGAATTTTAAAAGTGCTTCAACACGCTGCTTCACTACAAAAGTCAGGATGAACTGTGTTCTCAGATGATTTATAGAGGAATGTTTCAGATAGCAAAACTAACCAAATTTTCTTAAGATTCATGTCCAAGCCCTGTATGTCCTCACAAAGGCAAACTTTCTTTGGGATCAGTCATTCAAAATAACATAACTGTGAACGTCTCTCTGCAAGTCCAAGGTATTAAAAACGGTCTCAGTGAAACCAGGGAATTAACTTTTTCAAAAAATATGTTGCAGTGCTAAATCATATGCTAGATGATTTGTCTCCAAGACACTACCCAGAGTAGTCAAAAAGAAATAATCAAGTCTAAATTCAGCTCCTCTGGTGTGGAGCTGAAACACCAGAAACAAGAATACTTTATAAGGTATAATATATATACAAGGTATAATACCATATATTAGTGAAACTCTAAGGAAATCTGAGGAAACCAAATTCAAAATCTGTTTTGAATCACTCCACTAATAAAAATGCGACTTCAATAACTCTTTCTTCCTAATTGTAGTTTGATCATGAACTTATGAAGGGTCTCTCAGATTAAAATCCTTACAACTCTATAAAGACTTTGCTTCAGCTCTTGCTTCTCTACAGTATTATTTTTGTCTTTTTCTTACTTAGCTTTTATCTTTGTTTTCTACAAAGCAGTTTTACAGAGCCAGAATTAGGTTAAACCCGATTAATGACTATGTATCTAGAGCAGTTAACCAGTTGGAATGAGTTCAGTGTTGGAACACTCTGTATTTTCCAATTGTTAAGAGTTGGCATGCAAGGAATTATTCTCCATGGAACTGAGATCCTCTTGGCAGCTTGCCCTGGTACTCCAGCACCTCACTGCAGAAAGAAGACATCTCAGCTTTACATGGATGTTTCCTGTACATTGTGGGCATGAACACACTGCCCAGAATGGCACTGTATGCATATATATTATTTCTGATGTTTTTTAAAAGATATTTCTAGGGCTAGCAAACCTGTCACACTCCCAGAAAGAAATGTTTTTCTCTTATTCAGTTATCTTGAAATCACTCTTAATTCAAACTTCCTTTAAGGTAGTATGCATCACAAAATTATTAAGATTGCAATAGCTGAATAGACAGACTTGCTACAAATATTTATAAGAGTCAGAGGGGGTAGAATGAAAATTTTTACTCCTTTATTCATCTGACTTCACAAAGTCTTTTCTACTTCCATTTCATCAAGGATTCTTTCTTTCTGCAGGTCTTAGATCTCTTATGGTGTCTAATAACAAACTTCTAGAAGAAGGGCAACCCTACATTTAAAAAAAGACAACTTTGTATTTGCACAAGAACTCATTCTTGAAATCCATTCAGGTAAGTTTCATCTTTCTCCATGAAACTAAATTTTCCTTCTTGTTTGCAAGAAAGTTTTGTTAGTCCTCTCAGTGTCAGCTCTTATCCTCATAGGCTTCAGTATTTTTCTAAAGCCAGGTATAATTTCCTGTGTGTGACTGCTGAATTAACAGCCTTTTGTCTCAGAAGGAATCAATTCCCTTCTTTGATAACTCAAGATGTATCTTTCAGTGTGAAGTGTCTTTTCTGCTGAATCTTATATTTTATAGTAATCTGTACTTCAATGAAAATACTTGACACAGAAATCTAAATAGGTGAGTGGATGTAGCTCATTAATTGATTTTAATTAAAAAACTGGCATGATGGTAGATAGCCTGTTCAGAATGATGTGAGGTGATTAATCTGGAAAATTTTCTTCTAAGGGTACTATAAAAAGTCTTTAATCTCTTTGTGCCATTCCCTCTTTCTATTTACACTGACTAGTACTAGTACTGTGCTTCTGAAAAGAACATCTGGAATTCTACAGAAAAAGCCCTAAAATAAGAGTTACCTGGAGATCTGGAGGAATGGCTGTTTTGGGGGAAAGGAACCTGTGGCAGCATGGATTTGTCCAAGTTATGGCTTTGTTATGTATGAAGTTCAGTTCCTTGTACCCTGACGGTTGGTTCTTTGTCCCCCTGTGCCTCCCCAGTTGGTTTGTCCCAATATCCTCCCTCCTCCCATCCATCATTGTTGTCCCTACCCCCTGGTCCTGTCACTTAAGCCCAGGTCTCGCCCAAAGTTCTCGGCAAGTTGTCGGGTGATTGGACCGAACCCTGGAAACTCCCCTTTTCCCTCCTGGGATTGGTTCCCATGTTGATTGCCATCCCTTGAACTCTGCCTAAGCCTTCTCCCGATTGGCTGTTAGCTTTCCCCGCCCCTGAGATCCACCTCCCTTTATAAGTTGATGTACTCCTTTGTTCTTTGCTCTTTCTCATTTTCCCTCTTTGAGGAATAAGTTCCCTCTGGTCACTGCTGAGATCGAGTCCTCCTTTCTTCTCCTCTCAAAGCTGCTCACCCTCAGGCTCAGTAGGCAAAGGACCCACCCTGCAGGCGGTGGGTTACTGCACGGCCTGTTGTGGTCGTGGCCGCAGGCTTGGAGCTGCCAGCGGTACACTCCTGCACAGCCACAGGAACCTTAGCTAAGGCCTCTCCCTGTGGGCAAGGGCTTTGTCTAAGGGTTCTGTCTTTGTGTACTTCTCTGTGAGGGGATTCTGCACTGAGTTTTAAGAGTTTGAACACCCAGATCATAATGGAAGAAGCACTAAACCCACACTATTAGTTCAGTTGATACAGTCTGGAGAATAATTTTCCTTAACATTGTCTTCATCTGTGGAAACAGAAGCAAAATCATAGAAACCCACCCACAAGTTATTACTTGGGAACGGATACACTGTTGTTGATCAAGCTCATTTTAAATAAGCCAGCAAAGAGAGCCTTCATTTGTTCACAACTGAGGTAATTATGGATGGGTCCAGTATTCACATATTCACCAGGATAAGGCTCTCACACACTGTAACTGGATATTTAGAATTCAAGTGTGAATATGTGAATATATTGGACAAAGTGTTTGATGTCTTGACTGGTATTTTGAATTTTCTCTTTTCTTCATTTCTGATGCGTGACTGATTTTAAACCCTGATTTTATACATTGTTGCTTAGGTTGTTTGGGTTTTTTTTGTGAGATTCATTTCCTCACTAACAAAAAGTTGCCATAATTAAATTGCTTTTGTTCAGATTTCTCAAATGAGGCCAGGTGCTCAAAAAATAGGTTTCCTACAAAGGATTTAGTTTAATTAACAGAGTCAGATATGAGAACACTGGGGAGAAAAAGCCCACTGGTTAAACTGGTGTGGATATTAGCCTACTGGATTTACAGAAGTCATCTGTGTTGAAAAAGTTTGTGTCCTGATCAGAGGTGACTTTGGAAAGGGATACTAGGATTTCAGTTTGCTATTTTCTATGGTAAGAAAATAGATTCTGGTCTTAAAATATATTGAAAGCAACTGGTCCATATTATGGATAAGAAAATCAGTTTGGCGTTTTTTGGCACTTGGAGAAGATAGTATTTAAAATAGTTTAACAATTAAAAGGAAATGGTACAATTTAAATCTGTTTTTAAATCAATAACAATATGTACCTCTATATTTGATATTTCTATAAAAGTATATCAAGAATTATTTTACATTTTATTGGCTTTATTTCCTTAGGCAGGGGGAAGCAGGTTGAGATTTTTGTACATTTCTATAGTCAAGCCCTCTGCTTCTGTTTGCTTAGTGAATAATTTTTCCTTGTTAAAAATTATCAGCTTTCTTTAATCAGTTTAGCTGTATTTTCTTCCTTTGCCTAGCCTTCCTTGGTATGTATACTGCCTTGGTACATATGTCTTCAATATTTTTCTGTTTGCTATTCTCTTAGTACTAAATAGTGAATATTTCATTTTACTATTTTCTTTTCCCCTTTAATCTGTGTACAGACAGCAAGCTGGAATGATTTTAGGTGGACTATGGCTTGTGTTGGGATAGCAGCCCTAGGAAAGGGAAGCTGCATTCAGTGAAAATTCTTTCTCTTACTGATGGAGACATATCTTCTTGGGGCTATCCGGCTATGATCATTCAAGTGACTGAAACACTAAGTTGTGTTTGAGTAACTTGGTCTCTGAAAAATCAGATGGGTAAGTCTCTGGCATTTGCTCTCTTGCCAGGTGTGAGGGGTTGATTTTGTCTGGATGCCAGGCATCCACCAAGCAACTCTATCACTTCTCCTTCTCCTGGTGTCAGGGGAGAGAGAGTAAGATGGAAATCAAGTCATAGTTCAGGAAAGGCAGTTTACTAGAGCAAAAATGGAAGGTTGCGCATGCACAGGCAAGGAGAAAAAAGTAGAATTTATTCTCTACTTGCCCTCCACAGGCAATGTCCAGCCACTTCCCAGGAAGCAGGACTTCAGCTGTGACAAATTCTGCCCTAATCCCAGTTATGGACAAGGTTGGCCAGCTGCTCACTTTTACACTCAGTCATCAGCCCTAGCATGCTGAGATCCTTTTGGCAGGATAGGGTCTCCATCACTTCTGGTTGAAAGTAGTGTTCACAACTTCTGGAACCTTTTACCTTTTAGATTTGGAAGGAAGGGATTTTTCTTGCTCTGATAATGCAATATTACATTATACTTTTGTCTGATTTACTTACTTGCATAATGATTTTTTTAAAAAAACCCATATTTGTTGAAGCTTTTTAATAATTCAACATAATACATTTGCTTTCTAAACTAACATCATTATTTTTGTATTCTGTTATCAATTGTTTGTACATAAATTTGTAAAATATTACCATGTAATTGATATACTTTTCATTTTGAAACTCTTCTATGTCTTGATTTGTCAGTAGAGGACTTATTCCCTATGCAGCCATGAATGCATGTAGCCAAAGTTATTCTTTCCAGTTGAAGATACCAAGCTTTGATACAGTTGCTGGAGCTAGGAGACTTCTTAGTTTTCTTCATCACTGCTCTTTATGTCCCACATCATAACCATAATCTGTTTATCTAAGGGCTAATTGGTTTTCACTTTCTCAGCAGCAGTGTATGCATTCAACACATAGACAATTTTCTACATAATTTGCTTCAGCAATATTGTATATTGCTGAGTTATACCAGTATATTCTTAAATTCTACATGCCTAGACAAATTGAAACTCTGAGGAAGAAAAATATATACTTTGTCTAGACAATCTTTATACTTGGAAACTGGAATTGGTAACTCTGCTGTATTTCATTTGCAACTCCGCATATTTGTTGTATATTGGATGGCATATGCATTCACATACAAAGATCTAAAAACTGAGAGGCACAGTTTTTACCACTATTACCTTAAAGTTTTAATGCAGAGGAATCCCAAAGATTAGGACAAAGGATTTTTCTGGATTTGTAGATGAAAACTGAAAAATGGTGAAACTTTTACTTGTTCAACAGTTCTTTTGGACCACAAACACACCAGCTTCCTTAGGATGCATCCTTGGATCTATATAGGACATGACATGAACAGACAAGAAAAATGGTCCTTACATTGTAGCAAGGAATTGTAGTCAGAAGAGAAGAATCAAGAAAGGAGAATAAAAGGAGGATTCTGTATTCTGAGTTTTCTACCAGAATTTGAATCCTCTAGGAAGTAAAGACAGGAAATTACAGTGTGAACTTCAAGTGTTTTGGGAATTGCCAGGAAAAGAGTTATTTAAGGTGAGAGGAAATATTGTAGATTGAAAACTTCATCAGAGATAGCATGAAATGTGTACTACAAGCAGGCAATTGTATCAAAACAAGAAAACCTTGATTTAAAAAAGGGAGGGGAAAGAAGGAAAAAAAACAACCCTGAAAGATCAGAAAAGATTTGTGCTGGTGGTGGAACTTTCTTTTCTGCTGCTGAACTGTATGCTTGTGAAGATTATTGTCTTCCCCCTCAACAAATGCACCTTCAAAAAATGCTGCACAAGTTCAAATGAGTATTTGTCTGATACACTGAAAGAGAAAAGCAGCATGTCCAGCAGCAATGGTTCATAACAGCACTCATTAGCATTTTATTTTCATACAATTCCTGCAATGAAGCTAATGTTTTCCTGAGGGAAGGAACCTAAGCTGGATGATAGCCTTCTTGGCAGACACTAATAAAACAAAGACTGACCTGGGGTTATTGTGAAATCTCTGAAACTGCCTGTTTAGGATATTGTCCAAAGATGGGTGTGTACACTGCTGAAAGGATAACACATAAGTCTCAAGATTTATGTGGAGTTGTATTGCCCCATTTCTCAAAAATAAAATGAAATACATCACTAATGTACTAACAGCCAAAGAAGAATAAAATAATTTTGCATGGCAAGGTAGGTAGCAAAATGTGAATTGTCTCCATGGCACTAAAGACTTAGGTTCAACAGTCTGATTAATAGTCATATTTTATGGATTAATTTCCAGCAGCAAATAATTTTGCTTCTTGCTGTAACTTTGTTTTCTGCCAGGTGGTAGCTTTCTTAATATGTTTAAAGAGTGAAAATAACTAAATAAGATGCTTAGATAAATTAAAAAAAGGAATAGATAATACATGAATAAATTTGGAAAAAATTAAATTTTAAAACAAAATAATTATTTATTTGCTAGTAGAATTAAAGTTGTGAAAGTGAATATAATTTTGTTTAATAAAATGAAATAATCTGCAAAAATGATATTTTAAGCCTTTGTTTTGAATTCTGTTCAGCAATAACTTCCAGTGTAAAAAACAAACCAACCAAAAAAATAAATAGAAGTATTAGCATGAGTCAAGGTTCTTACACACATTATTCTGTTTCTGGAGTGTTTATGAATATTAGTCTATAATTCTGTAATTAAATATTTCTGTTTTTTTAATGCCCTATTACGTTTTGTTATTATTTAATTTTGTTACTTCTTTTGGACTGAATTATTTTTTTCTTCACTGATCAGTAAAAATAAATCTGCATTATTCATGGATTTTATTTTTTTTTAAAAAAAATCTTCCCTGTGTTTAACCCTTGTTGACACACAAAAACACTGAAAGTTTTGTCTGAGCTACAGAAATGAACTTTAAATCCTACTTTTGTAAAGTTTTGGCCTTACCAACTTTGTTAAATGATTGCAAAAATCTTGTACAGCTCCAAATTATTTTGTTATGATTTCTTCATCTTCCAATAATTATCCTATTTTCACACCAAAAAAGGTGTTTTTTATTAAAAACTGTGTTTATTTTTGGAGAGAAAAAAGTATTGCAACTTCCTGTTACTTGGTAAACATGGAAGAAAAACATCTTTGAAAGACTGTTCTGGGTATTTAGCTTTCTTACTATTATAGTTTATTTTTTCACTGCCATCACCATTGCTGTGATCATACCATATGAAATGCTCCTTTTCTTCTGGATACACAAAGCTGTAAGTTCAGGAGATGGCAAATTCATTTTTATAACTATGACTGATAATCCAGGTTTTTGCTGGAGGCAGTTAACTCTGTGGTGATAGAGTCTGTTGCCAAATTGTGTCTTTTCCCAAGTGCTGCCAGGAAACTACTCCGTACCACTGTAGAAGGTCCTATCCTGTGTTTGTTCAACTTGTTGGGAAGGTCTCTCTCCTCACCACAATCACCAAGAAGTGAATATCTCCTGTTTTACTCCCAGGCAGCTTGGAAGCATTATACAATTCTGGTTCCTGCCTAGTGTACAAAACTGCTGGAAAATAACATTCATCTGCCCATTGCTAGGTAAAAATCTTCTTGAAGGAATTATTTGAATTATAAAGCAAGAGGAGCTGCATGGAGGCCATGTGCTGAGCACCGAGATTCCTTTCACAGCAGTTTTTGTCTTCTGTGTCCCTTTACAAGAATATATTGATAGTACTAGCACCACATGTAAATTTCTTATGTTGATTGTTGCTTGCTGAAGTTTCTGGAATGGGCAAAATTTCCAGGAGTCTTGTTCTTACAATTTAGTTGTCATGTGGGGTTTTCTTCTGAATGTAAGAAAGAGAGGATGGTAAAAATAGAAATACTTGTTAAAAAGTAGCCCTACTTTAAATTAATGTCTCAAGGACCAGAAGAGCTCATATAAAATGTGAACACTGGCTATTGTTTTTCCACTGTTTGGCTTGACACTAGTGTTCTGACATGTTGAAAGTTTTTCCCAACTGAAGGTGAAGTAACTCCTCCTCACGTCCATGTTATCCATAGCACCTCAGGTTACATCTCAATGATTCCTCCTTACAACTTGGGTCAACTCTTTGGTGATGTAAACCTCCTCTGAAAGTGTTAGATATTTCCTGCTGGATGACGATTCCTGGTGCATTATGCTGCTCATGCTTCACGTGTTAAATAACCTGCCACCTTTTGGTGCTGCTTGTTCACAGCTGTATTGCTTAATTATAGTTTATGCTGCTATAGATTCAAAGCTAAAAACAACAGAGAACAAATTTTCTGATAGCAACTTTGGCCAGCTGATGGCCAAATGTGTAACTAAATTAAATTTCACCAACAAAAGCAAATAAATACACAAATAATCTAACAAAACCTATCAAATTTAATAATGATGTTAGAATGGGAACTTAATTAGCTTCTATGTTATAACCATGATGCCAGATTGGATCACACTGACTATTCATTTATAAATCTTTCAACTACAGTATAGAAAAGCAAATACTACCACCCTCAGTTCCTTTGACCTAGAAGAAGAATCCAGACCAGAAACACCCAAGAACATGAGTGTGTTTTCAACAGAATGCTTCATGGAAAAGAGCTTCAGTTTTCACAGGAGTTCTTGACTTTATATAGAATACTGGCATGGAATCTAATGGAAGAAGAAAAAAAGTTATTGTTCCCTAATGTCTCCCTGAAAAAAAGGTTTTGCATCCCCACTCTATTTGCAGAATAGCACAGTACTAGCCCATATTGCACTGCATGGCTGCTGCTAAAAATGTTTACTGTTCAGAACAAAAAGTACCTTCTTGCACATTTTAGTGCTGAGCATGATGCCCTGTTTTGCTATAGTTCTTTTGTTTCATTATTTGGCAGATTTTTGGGCTGCCTTTCCAATCTAGTCTTGAAGCCCACTAGATATTTTCTGCAAACTAAATGCACCTTTAAATATTTTGAAACATGAGACTACTGTTTGTTCTCACAGCTCGACTCGGAAGGAAATTGTAAAAAGAAGACTGACAATATGTTGCTGTTACAGAAAGGGCCCATTCAGATAAACCCAGTTTCCCTGGAAGATCTACACCGGCATAATTCACTGTAATTTATGGGAGTAGTGTCTAGGAAGATGCTAGGGGCTGAATCCTTTGCAGAAGTTTTATTCAGCACCCATAAATTACGCTTTACCTCTGTAGAATTCTGCCTCCTTGATTATAAAAGCATACCCCTGCTTTCTCCCTATGGAGATCCTCAGGTTTCTCCATAAAGTTTCTCTGTCTGGGTCCTGCTGAATTTCACCACTCCTCCTGTTGCTCTGTCCAAACTCTACCACACATTCCTTCCCTTTCCAAAAAGACAAAAAGGAGATAGTTATTTTCCCATCCCTAATGAGCCCTGAGCAGAGTGATTATTGATCATAACTGGAGTGTCAGTTTGTTTGTTTTCTGGAGACATTCTGACAGATGTTTAGATGATTTTTCAGAAAAAGAGTACTCATTTGCATGTAGACATGCGTGATAATTTCAGCTGTAACAGCTTCAAGGTGTTTATGAGAATTTGGAAGTTTTGTGTCTGTTCCTCAAATCCTTCCTAGACTCAGATGGCTTCCATACAAATCTTTACCACTTCAAAGCTAAGCTCTTGCTTAGATGTATTTCCTGTTCAGGTCCTTAGTTAAGATACAGCAAAAGAGTCTAATAAATAAATGGAGCCAGGATGGTGAGTTTTAATCATTTATTGATTGTATGAAGTGAGCTATTTTTCATTGCAATTCTGTGTGCATAAAGCTTCTGTTCAGCAGAGAATGATACTCCTGACAGAGAAATCATTCATTGTTAACTAAACAGCACTTGCAAACTCCTTAAAATTTACTTGTTGGGGAATTCTTTTCCATGAAATATTTCTTAATATGTGTGATTTTTCAACAGTCATTATTCTGGTTTTGTTGTTTGCCTTTAAAAAAATTATATTTATTTAATTACATTAAAATTTGTTTCATAAGCATACTTTGACTTCCAACAAATAATATTATCTAATTATAATTATAAATTATTGATATCCCAATGTGACCATTTTTATTATTTATTTGAAGACTGAATATCTTTTAAACTCAGTAGTATATTTTGTACAATGTCATTATCCACATTAAGTTTTGATATTTAGTAGGAAAATAAAATCTCAGTTTCTCTCTATAGGCACCTCTGAAATGAACAGTTTGCTTCATGTTACCAAGGAAACAGATCTTTGCAAAGATATAAGGCCACTTTGATGTCATTGTAAACCACTAAAGTGGAAATCTTTAGTGTTTGTCAGCCTCTCGAGAGTAAGCAGTTTGCTCTAATCAAAATGAATATAAAATTATTCTGAGCATGTAGAAATGCAGTATTCTTGAGGCAAGCATGCTCACTAGTAACCACACATCTTTTTTTCAACAATGATTCAGGACCAAAAGAAATCTGATTACACTTTATTGAAAGATACATAGATATGTAGCCCTGCATATTCCTGAGCAATTTTGTTCCTGAAAATTTAAATTAGCACACGTATAACAAGTTGAAAATATATTATTCAATTCAGCTGCATATTGTGAGTTGCTCAAGGGGATAAAGCATGTTTATTTTTGAAACTCACTAACAATAACATGATTGGAACATAGTAGAGGGGGGAACCCCCAATGAATAACTCCTGCTGTTCAGGGCTACACTGTGAATTCAGAGAATAAGCCAAATCCCTTTGTGTGAAACGGCCTCATAGGCATTTCTGCTTAGGGGGTGAAATGACTGACTGAGTCACAAAAATAGTAGAATGGATCTACAGGGAAAAAATAAGTCTTATTTGAAATATAAAACCCCATCTCTGTGAATATGGAAGGTCAATTTCTGCTAATCTTTCCTAGTGAAGTTAAATACAAAAATAATAAAATCCCAGACAAAAGCAGATAGCTGTGTGATGTTTTTCAAAATGAGTCTATTGCTCCAGGAGTACTGATACACACATGTTAAATCAACACCTTGTCATTGGATATGTGGTCAATAGAAATTAAGGAAAATGTGAAAAATTAGCATTATACTTTGACATCTCATTGAGACCCAGAGTCTTTTTGCTTGACTATACTGCTCTCAATGGAAACAGCTGGATTCATGATAAGGGGGAAGAAGAGAACAACAAAATAGGAAAGTACTTTTGGGGAATGGGTGAGGGAAAATGAAAGTAAGAGAAAAGATGGAAACAAATTGCAAGGGAGAGCAGTGGAAACAATGGGGCTGTAAATTACATAGCCTGAAACCATCAGCCTCAGAAAGTTGGGAGACAGGGCATGATTCCACAGAGGAGATGCAAATGAGAACCAAGCAGTATAGCAGTGAAGTCAATCAAAGGTACTACCAAGAAGTGGTGGGAGTGGAGAGCCATTGATTACAGAGAGAGCATGGCAGATTGTATGTGGTTGGTTTTTTTTTTTGTTGTCATGTGCTTTCTTCACTTTCCAACCTCCTTGTTTACTTATTGGACATAATGTAAAGATAGGACACTTAAACACATCACTTTGTTAATTATATTGTGCTAAATAAACACCAGATTAACTATGTTTGTTTAGTGGACTGTAAGCTTTTGGTTAAGTTATTAATTTCATCCCTTCAGAACCATCAGGAATGGGGTCATTGTATATATTATTATCACAGTCTGATCATACAAATAGGTTAATGTGCTTAAATTCCTTATCTTTCTATGAGAACACTATTAAAAGCATTTGCTATTTTATTTACACATACTCCAAAAGCACAAAAATGTTACTGAAATACTCTCTTTTGTTAAGGATAAATTGTTACATGTATATTTCCTTTATATTCTTTCAATTATTCTGACCGTCTGAAAAGTCCAAATAAATGACTTCTTAATATCTGATGAATTTATTTTTATCAGCTGGAACAGCTATAATTTTCTAAAGGTATAATATAAACAACAAAGCTATGAACCTACAAAACAGATCTATAAATTTGCATCTCATCGCTATACAATTGCACCTGTATACAGTTTTCTACGAAACAGAAGGAAAAAACATACTGCCACCCTGCTTGGTGCTGATAAAATAGCATTTTAAATACCATGTGTATGATAATTCTAGTTCAAGAGGTACAAAAAGCTATGCTAATACATATAGGAAAATCTCTGCTTTGTTAGCCAATAAAATGCAGTGCTTTGAAGACATATATTTATTATTTATAGAAAAATTTAATTTATCTCTCACCAAAAAGTGAGAGATAAATTAAAATGAAGGAGAATAAATATTCTCTAGGTCAATAGTGACATAAAAATAAGAAAGAACTGTTGATTTAAAAAGATCTTAACCAGTAAATCAGAAAGATATTCCAATTATAAAAGGAAAAAATTTCTAAGCTTGCTTTCCTACAAGCACAGTGGGAGGAAATAACTGATAAATTTTACTGTGTATCTTTGGTATTTTTCTTACCTGGAGTGTGTACAACTGAAAGAAATGCTCTTTGATCTGTGAAATCACTTTCAGCTTTTTATTCCTATTTAATATAAGAATCTGATTGGAAGGTGTGCCAGAATATCGATGGCTGATCTATACCAATCATGTCAGAAATGTAGGCTTTATAAATACACACACACACAAAGTCTGCAATATCTGCTGCCTGTGCTGCTGCCTAAGCATCAGATATACATAAACTGAGCTGGAGACATAGAAATATAAATTCTGTCTTGTAAAGTCACATGGACACCATGAGATTAATATGCACTGAATATTAAATACATAAATACTGGGGCTTACCCCAGTTTTAGCTGTTTAAAAATTAGGTATCCAGACTAAGTCATGGCTTTTTTTGAGCTCTGTGCAGTCAGCCCTGGCAGCATATACATCCCACCTTCCTTTTACACCTATTTTATAGTGAGGTTAATTCTTTTCTCCGTATCGTAACTACTGCCTTAGCTGGCTGGCTTAAATTAAACTTGTAATTTTAATTACTGTCATAAATCTGCAATTTCCCTTTGGAAACTGTAAAAGGAATTTTTGCAAATACCACATAGAATTTAGTGGCAATAGTTTATTTTTAGTAATGATTACTCTGCTAGGTGTTCAGTTAATATGCACAGTGGGACACAGTGAACTAGATTAAAGAGAATCTCTGTAGAGAATTAGAAATTCCAGCTGGATGGGATAATGAAGGGCCTGACCTACAACTCCACACTACCTGGTGCAGGCAGCAGGTTGGCCACATCCAGGGATCAGCTGGCAACTTCCTGCTAATAAAGATGCAGGGCAGCATAAATCCCTAAATAGCTTCACCCAAGTCAGCACCTACTTTGATGAGTAGAGTGTCTTGTGACATGAACTGTATCTGTGCTATGGAAAAGTGGTCGGAAGAGCTTGCCCCTATTGGGATGACAACACATATCTTAAGTTCATGTTTCCACCTAATTCTGGGGGAAGGAGGGCACAGTGCTAGGAGCAATTCTTAGAGCTCTGCCTCTATTGTGACAATAAGAATTCTACCAGCCAGAGATTATACATGTGCACAAAACTATGATACAAGATATTTCATACTGATGTATAAAGGTACTTTTCCTCTTGGCCAGTACAAAAAGTCAGTGTATTCTATAGGGGAATACCAGTGATAATAAAGGGAAAACAACATTTGACAGGGCTTGTTTGCAGGAGAATTCCAGTCATATATGTGTCAGTCACCAACCAGTACTTTTTGCTAAATATATCTTGCAGACAGGATTCAGCTTGCAGCTTGCAGAGAGGTAAGTCCTAGCTCTACCACAGCATCCACTGCAAAGGAATTTCAGAATTCAAAAGTATTTCTTAACCACCATCACTAAAGTCTGTGAATTTTAAATACAGAAAACAATGACAATGCCAAGTTTCCTGAAGATGTAATGACTCCATTATTCTCTACCTAGTAGTGTAGTTTTCTTTTAATGTTATTGGGCTATGAAATACTTTTAACAGATAAGTTTTTCCACAAAACAGACTTTCCTAGCTGAGGGAAAAAAAAAAAAAAAAAAGAAAGTAGAGAATCTCAGTAATGTACCAGCAGGGCATCATGCAAGCACTTTTGATTCTTTTAGGAAAAAAAAAAAGAAGAAAGAAAGAGGAAAAAGTAAGGGGAGAATGGCAAAATTATACTGGAAGTAGGAAGTAATATGCATTACATTAACTTAACAAACTTTGTGCTGAAAGATTAATGTACAGAATGTCATGCAGAAAGAATCGCATGACAATAAGAAATGGAATAACTGAAAGAAGATAAATTTTAATAAGGATTAGTAGTACTTGGAAATTTGACTAGTATAATAATAAAAATGCAGTGCCTTTTGCATGAAAGTTTTTGTGCCAACAAGAATTTCTCATGCAAACCTCATCACAGGAAAGCCTCTTCATATCGATATCACATAAAAGAGGGAATTTAATGTGACTAGTGGCAAAGTTGAAACTACTGGTACAATGCGAACCAGAAAAGAAAAAATGTAATCATAGAAATCCAGTGACATACCATGTGAACAGAAAAATATATATGATATTAAAATGGAGATGAACTAGCAAGGAATAAAGATAAGCTAAAAAGACACAGCAGGTACTTAAGACAGTTTATAGGGTTTCATCTTCTACGGAAGGAGTAGAAAGCAGTTAGAATGAAAAAAAACCCAACCAAACAAGAAGAATGTCTTTAAAGAAGAGCTTTGTTAATTAATAATTTTATAGAGCAACATTCTGAAGAAACCAATTACTAGATCTGAGGATTAGGGATATCCCTTCCAATCACACATTTGTATTTTGAGAAGGTTGGAAAATATATACTTGTATGTCAAAGATGGCTGCATCTTTATTCAGCAATATGTGCACTGCACCTGGAAAATATTTTGAATATTTTAAGGTACCTGAAAATGAATCAAAGACAATTCACATACCTTGTTATCCAAAATGACAGAAACCTTGGGAACAAATTGCAACAATTATTTTTGAAACTATTCCTAGGACATGATCTATTTCTACTGTAGTATATGAAGCAACAGATTCCTACAGTAAAAACTCCATCTCTGCTTAGCCAGAAGCCTTCTCATTTCAGATGAGCTCTCATTAGCATCTATAGGTAAGCTTAGATCTGTAAGGATGCACAGGATGTAATAAACAATGGAGAAATGAGAAACTGAGCCTATGGAACAGCAGCTGATTTTAGCTGCCTCCATGGTATTTCAACTGCATCAAAACTCCTGAATCTTCTTGACAGATTAGATGTTTCAGCAACAAAGGTCAGGCTTTTATTAAAATCACATATAATTCACAGTCCAGTTGAATTGAAGAAAGCTACAACTTAGCTTGAAAAATTAGTAATTGAGCTATTGAGAATGCTTGGATAATTCAGGAAAAGTTCACCAAGTAATAAAAATGGAGACACCTCTAGGTCAAGTTTGGTAAAGATGGCTTTCTTTTATTTTACAAAGGTCAGCATTTGACAAGGATTTGAAGTGAAAGACTAAAATCTTAAAAGCCTGATAACACATCCAGCTGTGGTAGAAGGTATATATTCCCAATTTTCAGAAGTGTGGTCCATTACTTAGCCTACAGAGACATCACTGATTTGAACACTAGAAGACATAAACTATTAGAGAATGTCCAAAGGAGAACAACAACCATGGTGAAAGGCCTTGAGGAGAAGTTGTATGAAGAGCAGCTGAGGTCACCTTGGTCTGTTCACCCTGGAGGAGGCTGAGGGAAGACCTCACTGCAGTTGAAATTTCCTTGTGAGGGGAAGAGGAGGGGCAGGCACTGATCTCCTCTCTGTGGTGACCAGTGACTGGACCCAAGATAATGGTCTTAACTTTGTGTCAGGGAAACTTTAGGTCCAACTTTAGGTTGGACATTAGATAAAGGTTTTTGCCTTGGAGGGTGGTTGGTCATCAGAACAGACTCCCCATGGAAGTAGTCAAAACACGAAGCCTGTCTGAGTGCAAGGAGTGTTTGGACAATTCTCTCAGTCTCATGCTGTGATTCTTGGAGATGGTTCTGTGCAGGGCCAAGAATTGAAGATCCTTGTGGACGCCTTCTAACTCAGCTTATTCTGTGATCTCAAGATTTGGCAATTCAATAACTATACCAGGGCCCTGAGGGCATTAAAGGCCTGCCCAGAGGCCTCCACACACCCTGCTGGTGGCCATATCACCTCCAGCCTCAGGCCTGACCTTCCTCTTTGTTAGAATAGCTGAGTACCTTCCTCTTTTTGGTCCTACTTCCTTTTGCTCCTGGCTGGGCTCCCTGTTTGTATGCTGGACCAATATTTTGCCCCATCTAGGACTATAGAGAGAACCTCACTCACAGTCAGCTCTGCTGTCTCTGCACAGCCTCACCTCAGCTCGCAGATCCCAGCCTGGAGGAAGCAGCTGGCTCTTGGTGCTCTCTCTGCTGTAGCACATCAGTACACCTGAATTAAAACAAGAATACCGCAACAAAACAAAAAGAAAAAAACAAAAACCAGGAAGACTCCAAAGAAATCAAAGTTGCTGGAGCTAATGCTTCAAGGTGGTACGGCTTCAACACTTGCTTGTCTCAAAGAATCACAAAATCACAGAATCATCAAGGCTGGAAGAGACCTGCAAGTTCATCTATTCCAACCATCAATCTAGTACCAACATAACCACCCTTGAACAAGATCCCCAAGTTTGAATGGTTCCTGGTTAAAGTGCAAACCAGACTGAAATTGCTGAGTTACAATTTTGAGGTTCTGCAAGAAATGTTAATGATAATTTGTCTTTAGAACTGTAATTTTTTTTTGCTTGTACCTCTGATTTCTCTTTGTCTTCTATGAGTATTAAACCAGTGCCATCCTCAGTGCCATAGTGAAACAGTATTTCATATTTAAAATATTCCTGTGAACTGCAAGAATGGCAAAATTTATAAATTTTCTCTGTTTCTTCTATAACTCCCACAAACCTGCTAGTGAAAGGTATATGAGTTGAGTACCTGTGTCATGAGGTTGAGACGAAACATTTTGAAAGTCTGAATATTTTACAGAATACTCTGCCTTTAATAATAGCACTAGAAAGATTTCACTCATTCATCAGAGAGTTTTGGTACTGGATATTGAGGAATAGTTAAAAAAAAAAAGGCACAGTGAGAAATACTGGGCAGGTGACAGCAAGGCATAACAGCAGAATTACCTTTGTGAAATTAGTGTCAACTAATTAGCTGTTTTAGTTAATCATGCTCATGTCCCATTTTGAAGTGTGTTGAACTGTGGGGTATAAATATCATGGTGGGAAGTCAGGGGAAAATTCACTCTGAGCAATGGAGGAACCTACCCTCTATGTCTCTTCAGTCTTTTTCTCAACACATTATAGCCTTGGTTCCTAGTATGTTCTTAACTCTTCTCAGAGTTAGTTATGTACCTATAGAACAAATAGATACTAATAAGGCCTAGCAGTAAAATCTCTGATAGACAGAGTCACCTCTCATCACTGGTCTCTTGATTTGTTTCTGAGTGGGCTGGCTGTTCTGAGCTGACCTATCCTGCTGGTCAGGTTACTGTCTTAGGTCGTTGTTGATATGAATGGAAGATGACTAAAAATTAGTAGGGGCATCAGGAGGAATTCCCCGTAAGTGAATATTAGCTTTGTTGTTGTTTTGTTGGTTGTTTGGGGTTTTTTTTTTGTTTTGTTTTTTTTTTTTCCTGACACACTCAGGATGTCTGGCTTTATGTTTTTAATTACTGCAGTGAGTAAAAGTGCAAATAACTGAAATACAGATTCATCAGCAAAGCCACAGTAGAAGGTGAATTAAACTAAAGATTTTGGGCAAGTGCATTTTCTGGGCATTTTTCCTGGTAGGCAGTATGGTGGCAGTTTGTTTTCACTAATCTTACTGCTCATCAATTCTCATGTTTCTAGCAAGAAGACAAGCCAATTGTGGCTGATTTACAGATCTTTAGAGAGGCCTGAAGGTGCAACCTTTAATTTCTTTTCAGGTCTTACAGCTTTGAAATGGTTACTGCTGCCACCTAAAAGATTTAAAACAAATTTTCTGAGTCCCTAGATAAGTCCACTGCTGTTTTAGAAGCACATTGTTTCCATGTCCATGTCTATGTCCATGTCAAACTGTTATCTGTTATTAGAGTAATAGGAGGAAATGGAAAAAAATAGTTGCAAATTTTGAAAGCTGTCACATTCATGCCATCATTAATTTTGATTTATTTATTTTTATTTTGGAAGCATCTCTGTAAATGGTAGGAAGGAGAAGTCAGAAAAATGTCAGGTCCTATAAAAAAAACCCAGAGGATAATTTAACAGGAGGAAGGAGATGAAAACAGCAATTTAAATGCCAGTTCAAGTGACAAGCTTGTTCACCTGCACAGTCCATGACAAATAAGAACAATTGAGATGGGTGTAGCAGTGGAGGTGGAAGAAATTCAATCAAGTTTTAAGAAAAACATAGAGAGTAAATCTTTACCACCTGCAAGTAAGGCAGGAGCTCTTCTGTGCTCTGTCTGCCAATGTGACTGCAATACACATGTGCACCATTGGATAAAACATTTCAGACAGCAGTGTTTATTGGTAGTCTAATCCAGCTTTTTGGAAATGTCTTGCTTGTTTTTTTCATTTCTGGATTTACAGCTGTACTCCTTACAATGTTCAAGCTAGTTGGTTGCAAAGTGTTTTCAGGTATGACTACTGAACTGTTGTGGCAGAAAAATCTTTACTAGAAGGATTCACATTAAGAGCATTTGCAAGGAAGTTTCTTTTAAACTTTAGAAGTGTCAGACAAATATTTACTATTGCTTATATACAAAGTAGTACACAAGTGGGAGGAAGAAGCAGAATACCTTCCTCTATCTCATTAGAAGAGCAAAGTTTGAAGTGCATCTTTTCTATTGTCTGCCTTTTCAAAATCTGTAAGTGAGCTGAAAAAAAAATTTCTAAAGTGTCTGTGACTGTGTCTTTATGAACGGTAGGGCCAAAATTATAAGAACTATTTAACATTTAATATAAAGGTCAAGCATTAATAAAAGATAAAATGTGCCCATATTACAGCTCAATAGGAATGTGCTAAGGAAGACTGCTAAATTTGGTTTTCCATTACAAAGAAAATAAAAATTTCAGATCTAGTACTTCCCCCAACACATTTGCTTCAGTATGAGCATTTCCATTAATTTCAATGGGAATTGGATCTATCCTTCTACTCCCTAGGCCAAGCAATGATACCAGTCAGTCTTTAAAATGACATTTTATTCTAAAAGCAGCCTGCAGAATGTCACCAGTGAAGCATTCCTTTGTGCTCAAGATAGTGTGTCTTTTCAGATGGAAAATACAGAATTTGCAGTCAGAATGAGCACTGGACTCAGGCTTGTGTTAATGCTTCTCACTTCTAAAGATATCAGCTTTTAATTGGCCAGAGTATGCCCCTGGAATGGGCAGCCAGAATCCCTAGTTGTAAGTTGGGATAACATCTGTCTTTTCAACTTGCTTTGGCAAAGGAAGCATGCACAATTTTTTGTTATTCCAAAAGCCTTTGAAGCATGAAGAACACCAAGTTCCAGTGAACTGGAACTTCTTCCTTCCACTGCTGCTGTGAATAGCTGATTTCTTTTCTTATCTTTTTTTTCCTCTATCATTCCCTGAATATTTTTTTTCCTGTCTTCGGCAATTTTGGTGAAGCTTTTTATCACAAAACAAGCAGATTTGGAAGGGACCCTCAAGGAACATCGAATCCACCTCTTAGTGCTACACAGCACTTTCCCCAAGAGTCACATCACGTGCCTGAGAGCATTGTCCAAACACTTCTTGAACTTTGTAAGGCTTGGTGCTGTGACCACTTCCCTGAGGAGCCTGTTCCAGTGCCCAACCATCCTCTGGGGGAAGAATATTTTTTTAGCATCCAACCCAAACCGCCTCTGACACAAACTCAGGCCATTCCCTCAGGTCCTGTCACTTGTCACTACAGAGAAGAGATCAGTGCCTGCTCCTCCTTTTCCGCTTATGAGTAAGGTGTAACTGCAATGAGGTCTCCCCTCAGTCTCCTCTTCTACAGGATGAACAGACCAAGTGACCTCAGCCATTCCTTATATGGCTTCCCTTCAAGATTCTTCAACATCTTTGCTGCTCTCCTTTGGATGCTTCTTAATAGTTTAATACTTATACTGTAACACCCATAACTGCCCCCCAGGACCTGAGGTGAGGCTGCCCCAGTGCAGAGCAGAGGGGACAATCCCCTCCCTCCCTTGCCTGGATGGCGATGCTGTGCCTGATGCCCCTCAGCTGGTCCTCCTGGCTGCCAGGACACTGCTGACTCACTCATTCTACTCACCATTGACCAGGACTCCCAGGTCCCTTTCCACAGCACTGCTCTCCAACCTCTCATTCCCCAGTCTGTAGATCCAGAATTGCCCCATCCCATGTGCAGAACCCAGCACTTTCCCTTGTTGAACTTCATATGGTTGGTGATTGTCCAGTCCTCGAATTTGTTGAGGTCTCTCTACAGGTATGCTCTGCCTTCAAAGAGAATCTACAGCTCTCCGAGTTTTATATCATCTTTCCATTTACCTGGTATCCCTTCCAGTCCTGTATCCAGGTTGTTTATGAAGATGTTGAAGCACACAGTGTTTGCCGAACCCACTAGTGACAGGTCTTCTTCCTCACATTATTTAAATTTTAAAATTAAATATTTAATAAAGTTGAAAATACTATTTACTCCACAAATTATGCTGGCATACATGTATGACATACTGAAATTACCATTCAAGCATATTTTTGTGTGTGTGATGCTTTGAAACCACACAGTATTAGTTGGCTTCTAACATTAAGAGCTAAATAGAAATAGTGAAAAATGGTACTTAATTCAAAAGCAGAATGCAGATGGCTCTTCAGAAAAGACCAGTCCAATTTTGGTGAGTTTTTATACCACAGGATAAACACTAGGGTTGAAGAGAGCAGAGGAGAAGGAGGTAAGATGGTCAGATGTGCAATAAACCTGAAGGCAATTTTAAGGGAACATGGAAAAGAGCAACTAGTTGCACTGGGGTAGAGGTTGTGCCACCCAAACTGCTGAAAGTTCTGATCACTTCCAAAAGATGTTTTGGGATGTATTTTAGCTGCTTATCATCCTCCCAGCTTCAACACTGGGCTGGTCTCAAAACTGAGTAGTTGCATTGTTGAGGAGCAGCGGCCCCCCTAAAACCTAGAGATCAAGAACAAATCCCTGAGTGAACAGGGATGGCCAGAAAAGCCCTTCACCTTTTTCCAGCATAATTTGGGTATTATCCAGCACTTGTGAAGGTCATTTTCTATACACAGTGTTTCACCAAAGGACTGAAGGTGGGAACAAACACCATGCACCTCCAGCTAAGTCTGAGATGGGATATTTCAGGTGCCACAACACCTTTGAAATGTAGACCTCCAGAAGCAACCAAGGACAGTGTTCTTTATGGTATAATGTTATTACATGTGACATGTCTTTGACAGACCTCTTTTATGTGCTTTTAGCCTATGGCAATATGTTATGGGGAGCAGAATTCACTGACATATCCAGGAAAAGAAACCCAATGCATAAAAAATTGAAATGACAAGGTTGACAAGGTTATTTTGTAGCTTTTGTTGCATTATGATAATAACCAACAAACTGCTATGCTGCATCTAAAGTTTCTTAGGATAAGTGTTGCCTTTTTTCTCATATTCTTTTCAGTACATTTCAATATTTGCTTTAGAATCTTTCTCCTCTTCTCCCAGTAGAGTAAAATAAAGCATTTTGTGTGTTTTTTTCACAATATCCCTCTCTGCAGTGTTACATTTTCAAATATCCCTCTCTGCAGTGTTACATTTTGTGTCCTCTGTTAGCACTGGCAGTTGTTTTTGTTTAGTTTAGTTCTTAGATTGCTTATTTGTTTATGTTACCATCCTGCCTTCTAAATCCAGGAAGGGAAAGTACCACAGCAGCAACTCCCAGGACTATTTCTCTAGCAAGAAAAGTTGGGGTTTTTTTTTGTGTGTACCTACACAATTCTTCTATGAGCCCATTGCAGTCACTACTGTGCTTTCTTTATCTTCCCACTTCAGAGACCTCAGTCAGTCTTCCCTAAATAATATTTGACTAAAAATGGAAGCATACATGATTAGATCCTTCCCTAACCAGGTTATAAGCGAAGAAGGTTTATGACCCCTTGAAGATGTCAATTATTGTTGTGATTAGAGCTTTGCCTTTTTATTCTTAATAGGAGCTTCCTTTTTTCCCCTTTCTTTGTGTTTGTTTGTTTTTAATAGACTATATAAAACCTTAAAATGAATCAGCCTAGATAAAACCCCTATGAATAAATATTATTCACTGAATTCTATGGGCCATTTAAATAAGCTTGCTTAAAATATTGCTAAAAATTTAAGGTAAAAAGTTACTAGGGAAAAAAAAAATCAATCTCCAAAATCACATGCACGGGACTATAGGCCCTGAAGATCTATTGGTTCCTCTCTTATTTTTTAACAATCTGAAAAACCTCTTCCATCCAACACAGTATGGAATTAGCTAACTCATTACAAGCTTCTGAAGTGCTAACACATATGCCGTATCTGTCTTGTGCCTGTAACATTTTGTAAACAACTGTGTTTGATGTTTGCTGTTGTTTCTTTGATCTTGTAAGATCCACCACAGAAATATGAATATGTTCAACAAAATCTGAGAATGTTTCTTTTCCAGTTATGGTAGTCACATTGTATCATTAGAAATTTGTTGCCCCACTAATGATGAATCATTTCAAGTGATGCATCCTTGATAAGGGAATCAAATTCACTTAGGACAGATCTTGCAGTTCAGAGGTAAGATCAATAATTTCTCAAGGCATCAAGAAACAGCTGTACAATGCAACTGCACACACAAAGAGAACAAGCTAGAAGGATTATTTTAAATGAACTATAAAAAGTCTTGATCATTGTCAGAAAAATCTATACCTGTTTCAGAACAACCTGCATTCTTCTCTGTGAAAAATACACAGACAACACAGTGTATCTGCACTAAAATATCTGATAGCTTAAAACATTTCATACTCACTTTTTGTACTCACATATGGTATGTCTTAACTTGTATTTCACTGAATGAAGGTATTTTCTTTATATAAGATGGCTTTCTAACCTAAATATGTTAGGTTTTGTTTTCCAAACTTCCACTACTGGTATAAATGGTAACACTGGTAAAGACATCTGGAAATTCACCTTTCTGTTATCCATAGGGTTGTATGTGTAGCTAATACTCTAAAGGTAGAGGGAAGCATGCTGGCTGTTCAGCCTAACTGTGGAAATTATGCAGGCTGTATGACCTCCTTCAGAAACCTTGAACTGAGCTGTAGCCTCTGCAGGAGTTTGTGTTTTCCTCAGCCTGCTGAGGGCTGATACGAGGCAACCAGAGAGGGGAAGTGAGGTTGGAGCAGTAAGAGGGAGACCATGGGAAGCAATCAGGATATTGCTCTTCCTGGGCTTGTGGAAACACCAGGGTCTGTCTAGAAGGAATTGTAGCTGGAATTCATGGGGTGTTTGGTTTTTGTTTGAGTGAGCAAGGACTGTTAACACTGTATGTGTAGCACACTGTACTATTTAAGGGTGAAAACTAGAGAAATTTCAAGGACTGGACACAATGTTAGAAAGACAAAGATAGGTATATCTCAGCATAGTCTCCAAATTGAAGCCTAATTATTGATCTATATTTGTTAATCTAACTTTCATTAATTCTTTCTATTTAGAAGATAGATTTATATTTAAATACTCCACCAGTTTTCAACAAACAGTAGCACATTTTCAGTCCTATCAAGCAGGAAAGTTTGATCCAATCCTTCTTAGATGAAATTCTTAGGATGCATATGAATGATTCCTTTAAAATCTATTGTTTGTTGCAAATTGAACAGCTATGCTTCCATATTAAGGTTATGCTTGAGGCAACTTCCCTAATTTTATTGCAATTGCCCAGCCCTGAAAAATGTTTTGCAAAACAGAAAAAACACCCACCCCCACACACACAAAAAGGAATAGAAAGGTAAGTGAAGAGAATCTTCCCTTCTTTTTTGAAAAAACTGTGATATGTTTGAACCTTCCCATTTGAGAGTAGTCCAGATGCTTTGTCTACTTTGAATGGTTTCCTATGCAATACAGCACTGGAAGTATTGGCGATTTTATGTGAAGTAATTTTTAAAAAAGTGTTCTATGTGATTCTTCAGTGAAGAATAATTTGAAGTAAACAATGGAGGCATGAGTACTGAAGTGTAGCTCCCATCCCTGAGACAGAAGCTTGTGAGAAATTAAGAACATAATAAAGATAATGATTTAGAAATTAAAATCTAGTGTCTACAAGCTTCTTTTATGGAGTATTATATCTCCAGCAAAGTTTAGAAGATGTCCATTTTTGATCAGTACATTTATTTTCAAAATGTAAAACAACTCAGCTTTAAACTAGAATTCAAGCAGAATATGCCAGTGTTGGTCTGATGCTTTTAACTTTGGTTTAACTGCTCCTGATTTGAATAATGCAAATAGATATATAGTAATGGTGAACAGGATTTTGATTAAGCTGCTGGAGCTTTCAAGCTTACAAGAATATAGTTATTCTTGAAGGAGTGGGTTGGATTCAAATGGCATGAGCACCACAAATTCCCTCCTAAGGTCTGGTGAGCATCTTCAGACTTGGATAAAAAAAAACCAAACCACAATTTATATTATACTTCATGGGAGATTTCACACGATATAGCTTGGCAGTTGTGTCTCAATCCTCTTTCTGAATACAAAACTAGCTCCTCCTGATATAGTGGCTTCCAGTAATAAGATATTCCTAATGTTGCCTTTAGATCAGCTTTTGTCAGCCTGAGGTAACTGCATGAGGGGGAGGGATTACACTGAATAGAGATCAAATATGGTGGTGGGGGTAAGTTGTAAAAATTTATGTGGAGGATCAGGTGGGCCTCCTTTCATTGAGAATTATTAACTTAAAGAAAAACTAACTACAGAATGAGGTAAAGACATGGGTGATGGCAGCCAAGGGAGTTTAAAGTGGTCATCAATCATGTAATAGTGAGTGTTCAGCTGTAAATATTTTGTTCCCGTATACTGAATTGCAATGTGGGGGAAAATGTAAGAAATTTCTCTAGTGAATAATCTCCAGATTATACTAAACAGTGTATTTATGCAATGGGGCTGCAAGCAAGCTCTGGGAGATCTTACCAACCTTTGTACACATTCGTGTTCTCCTAAGGATGTCATCACCTTGGGCTGCTATCCAGCAGCTTGTGTGAGAATAGCTTTGTGCTCTGTTGAAGCAAGAAACACTACAGAAAGAGCAGAAATGTTTGGCACAACTGTGCTGGAACATCCAAAGGGTGAAAGCAGTGAAAATTCTGCATTTGCTAAAGAAGTCTCCTCTTGTCTGAGTCAGAAAATTTGCCAACTGCGGCAGCATATATGGCACAGAGACTTCAAACATATGAATACTGTTAATTTCTCTCTAAGCATGGAGATACCTGCAAGTTTCCCAGAGAAAAAATGATGGTAGGAAGATGTTTAACCTTCATGTATGGTTCAGCAGCAGCTTGGGGGATCTGATTTGATTTAGCAATAATCTAGCTCAATGCTAGTTGGTGGTATCTAAACCTTACACACAAGCTTTTAATTATCTTGTGGCAATATTTCTTCACACTGGTATAACCAACAAAAGGAGGTCTAGAAATGCATGAGAATGTCTGGAAAAGCTTGGGTAACTTTCATAATATCCATGTCTGATTTAAGAGCATTTAAAATAACAAGTAGATTTTAAAATTAGTAAAATTATAATGCTTTATATTTAACTTAACAAAGGATATAAATTTTGTGTTGATGTCATAAAAATAATTTTGCAGAATATTTGTTAATATTACATATAAGTAGATAAAATATTAAGCATGTTTTGGTATTTTGAATGAAACAACTTGAGGTGAAGCTGCATGGAGATCATATAACTTGTGATATGTAAAAATTGTTTTTTCCCAAATCAAGTCACTCCCAATGCTTGCAAGTAAGCAAGGAAGTGCCTATAAGGAACAATTATGCAGAAGTCCCCAAGACCCTCTCCAGGAACTCAACATGCAGAGGTGCCTGTCTAAAGTGCCTGTACCCTAATACAGACAGTGTAGGGAATAAACACACTGAGTTAAAGACCTGTGTGCAGTTGCAGGGCTATGGATTTTTTGGGATCACAAAAGTATTGTGGGATGACTCCCATGACCAGAGTGTTGCAATTCAATAAACTCCTAAAATGAAATGGCTCAACTGGTAAATGAGGAGAGAGCAGTGGGTATTGACTACCTAGACTTCAGTAAGGCCTTTGACATTTTCACTCACAGACAAGCTGTTAAAGTATGGGCTGGATAAGGAGAGAGTAAGGTGATTGAAAATGATCTGAATATCCGAGTCCAGAGAGTGGTGGCACAAAGAATAGCTGGAAACCAGTGACTAGTAGTGCGTCCAGGGGTCAGTGTTGGATTCAATCCTTTTTAACATCTTCATCATGGGCCTGCTGATGACACAGAGGTGGAATTAAAGGATGATAAGTCAGAGAGTCATGTGATGACAGGCTGGGAAAAATGGGCTGAAAGGAACCTCATGTGCTTCAACCAGAAGAAGTGTGAAGTCCTGCAGCTGGTAGGAAACAATGCAAGGCACCAATAAATTCTGGAGGCTGTGCAGCTGGGAATCAGCTTCACGGAAAAGATAGTGGGGGTCCTGATGGACACCAGGCTTCACATCATCCAGCAAAGTACCCTTACCACATAAAAAGGGGGAAGATATCTTGGGTTGCATTAAAAAAAAAGATTTGTCAGCAGGTTGAGAGTGCTGATCCTTCCTTCCCCTCTACTGGGCACTGGTAAGACTACACCCAGAGTTCTGTGTTTTATTCTTGGCTCCCCAGTATAAGAGAGACAGGGACTGGAAAGAATCCAACAAAAGGCCATGAAAATGATGAAAAGGCTAGATCGTCCTTTTTAGGGAAGACAGAGAGCTGGAACAGTTTAGATTAGAGAAGAGAAGCCTCAAAGAGGAACTTAGTACTATGTATTATATTATCTATTATTATACATAGATAGGAGGATGCAAAGAGGTTCTGCCTAGTGACAGGACAACAGGCAATGGATGCCTATTACAGATACACAGGATGTTCCCACAGAACATCAGGAAGCACTTTTTTTACTCTGAGCATGACTGAGCACTTGCACTGCTGCCCAGAGGATTGTGTAGTCTCTTCCCTTGAAGAGCATCAAAAGCCACCTGAATGTGGGCAATCATACCTAGGTGGTCCTGCTTGAGCAGGGGGTTTTGACCAGGTGGACTCCTCAGGTCTCCTAACTTCAGACAGTCTGTGATTGTGTGACTGTACCGTGTCATCACAATTTCTATTATAGTATGTGAGTTTTATGAGAGTAGACTATCTGAAAATAAAATGGGATCATTCAAATAGATTATAATGAACTAGTGATTGAGATGATTATAAATAACATACTGGGAAGTTAAAGCAGTTTTTCTGTAAATGAGGTCTCTGAGGAATTTTGATGTTGCCAAGACAGATTTGTTGTGTGCAGCATAAATACTCGAGTTCTAGTTTGTATGAAACTAATAGATTTTTGTAATAAAAGCTGTTAAACATATGGCTTGTTCTTTAGATCATGAAGGGTGCAGTATTCTGTCTACTATTTTATGAATTTTTTATTTTTTGGTGTGACAAAACCCCTTGCAAAATATATTCAATTGCTCTCTCTTTATCTAGCAGGTACTAAAAGAAAAAAATTAGTCCTTCAGACTCACTGTAGGGAGCTAAATCTCTGTTCAACATAGACATTCACTCAAACACTGCAGTTTTTGTATTATAATGATACTCTCTTTATAAATGCTTTGATATGCAGAGAAATATTTAACTACTGGCATATGAGCTACTATCCTCTGACATGCTCAAACTCTAGGATTTCTTATTTGCGCTGAGACCACTTCATATCTCTCTGACAGCATGAAGTGGGCACATCACATTTGTATTCATTTTCAGGCTTCTTATCACTGCCAAGTTGTTGAAAAGTTCCCTTAGTTTTGATCCACCCTCAAAAGTCCTGCCATGCATAAAAACTACTAAATGGGAATCAGTCACAGTGCAGAAACCACCCTTTAATATTGGGCTGAATTTTGAGGAAAAAAAAGTATTGCAAGTCAAAGTGGATTTCCTCTTGAACCACCTCACATGAGGGAAGAAGTACCTATATTGTGATAGCAAGTTTGGGTGAGTGCTGTACAATATAGACTTGAGGGCTTTGTTTTACATTTGAAGCTTTGTTCTCTCTGAAATTCCTAAAAGCATACTGAAGCAAAATTGGTGAGCACTGAACTATGCAGGCAGGGCAGGCTTGTAGCCCTGCATATTTTATCTAGAAAGATATGGCTATATTAGTTTGGTCTTTTATAAATATTTTATTAAATACTTGCTAATAGAAGAAAATTTTCTTGGGGATATTATCTTTTTCAAGGAGTGAGTTTCAATATATTTCATAGAACAATAGGGCTTAGGCTTGTGAATAAACCATGTAAGCATACATAGCTCTAATGACATAAACAGGGAAGAATATTTGAATTCCTGAAGACAATTAGGTATGATGTAAAACATATTTTATATTCTCCAAGTTGGAATGGGATCAGAGCACATTTCAAACCATAAAAAGAGGGCTTGCTTAGAAAAAACTCTAGCACAATGAATTTTCACAGCAATTAAAAGTTGCACATTAGTAAACAAATTTAGATGTAAAGAAATCTAATTTTCATAATAAGTTAATTCTGTAAAACATAAGGGGTAGGAGATAAAAAAACCCCCGTATTATATAATTGAATAAGTATTTTAAAAAACCTGGATGCTGAAAATGCTCTAAAACAAAAAAAAAAAAAAACAAACCAAACCCAAAACCAAAACCAATACCACCATATGATTTTGTCCTAGATCTTCCCAGATCTATTAATTTCACTGCTATAGGTGTCAATATTCCCATTCCTAATGAGATTTTAGCTTCAGCAAACATTCTGCTATTTCTAGACTTTTTCATCTGCTTTTTATTATCTGTTCAGCTATATCAAGCGTCTTCTTCAAAACAAATATACTTTATGCTCTCTCCACAGCTTTCTTCAGCATGTAGAAGAAATGCATGTGAATGATTGATTATTTGAGGATCAAATATATGTCCCATGGTATGATTTCTAACCAGTTTTTAAGAGACTGAGTGCTTTTTGATGTTTGTGTTACTTAGAGCTCTGGGCAACACCCGTCACTGTTGTTCACAAGATGGATGGTTGTAACTGCTATTATGTCTACTGTGTGCAGTTTCAGAGAGCCACTAATATAAATGTTGTATGGTTTATTGCTTCATGGAAAAATGAGCTTCTTAATGCAGCATGGCTCTGGTTATTCTTCATTACCTGAAATACTGTGGAAGAACTTGTATGTCTAATGAGAATTATAGATTCAGTGCAGAGTGTACAAAATATAATTATCACTGTTTCCAGACTTAAAAGGGTCTTATTCATCATGTGCAAAAATATTCAAGGAACATTAAGAAACTTTGTTCCTACTTATTACACTGACTGCATAGAAAAATGCATAATTAATGAAGGAAACCTAAATCTTCTCGTTTCCACAGGTCTTTTTTGAACCATTTGTTTGTCAGTGAATGAACATGAAGCTCAGTGTGACAGAACCTTGTAGCTATACACAACTATTGTCTATTTTCCTCCTTCTGTTTCTGTCTATAGCCATGTACAATGGATGACAACAAATGCAACTTTGTCTTCAATTTTGGAGTAATGAGGTAAATGAAGACTGTAAATCAGAATCTAAATATCTTCTAAATATATAGAGACTGCAGGACATTAGGAAAAATTGTATAATATTTTGTTTACTGTTTAAGTGGAGTAGTTGGTGTTTAAACTTCCAAATTTACTTCCTTGGTACAGCAAAAATGGCAGAAGCAGGAGGAACTTTACTACATGATGCTAAGTGACCAAGTTTCTCACAGAATGTTCCTCTGATTTGTATGAAAGAGACGGGCAAACAGAATAAAATTTCCTTTACATGGACAGACTCCTATAAATGAGAGAGAGGGAATATTTTCTGCTCATTAGCTGAAGGAACCCAATACCTGGAACGGGAAAAGACCATATTCCAGTCTAAAAATTTTTAATATAAAAATTACAGTAAGTACTATAATAATAATAATAGTAACAACAAAAATAATAAAGCTTAGATCTTATAACATATGTGAATATTTATATTTGCACTAGAGATAAGACTCAGATCTATCTTTCATTCATCTTTTACTACAAAGAGTGAAAAAAACACTGATTTTATTGCCATGCTTCCTCCTGTCTCTTGCCATATGATCAGTGAATTATTTCATGGAATAATGAATAACTTATTGGCAAGGTTATTGTGAAGCCTACTCAGAATATTCTTTAACATGGTAATTGATTTGCTGTCCATTGAGACAAGTTCTAAATACCTCCAGCATCATGCATCAGCTGCCTCACTGCAGTGACAAAAGTTAGGTGACACATAGGAATTTAAATGCTCTTCTAATTCAGTCTTTACATGTTAAAATAATTAAAGAACATTATGAGTTTTAAGGAACTGAAGAAAATAAATATAACTGTGCTGAATTAGGGAATTTATGTGTGAATATGCTTTGAAGATATTCACTCCTCAGATATGCAGTACACAGTACAGATTTCTGAAAAACGTTTTGATCCGTTACAGCCTGTCAGTAACCTCAATAATATGTTTGCAGGCCTTTTGTCCTTCAAGGAAAATTGTCGTCAATTTCATGGATGATATAAAAAGGCAACTTTTTTTCTATATATTGTCTCTGTAACGTCTTTAGCTAGAATTAAACCATTTTTTAAGAATGAAAGATGCTCTTTGGCCAAAATGGTATTGAATATGGTGGAGCTAAGAGTGCTCTGCATTAACCTCATTGAAGGTAATAGATTTACTTCTACATTTACCAGGTAAGAAACAGAATTGCTGCAACATAAGAGATTAACGTGGATGATTCCATTATTTTTAAATGGATGTTGGGTTTATAGCCAAACTAACAGAGGAGTGCTAAATCACTGAAACAAAGTAGCATTTCTTTCTAGTTTGATTAATGAATCATACAAGCATGTGTACCTGTCTGGGTTTTCAAAATCATCAGCAGAAGAGTAAGCAGGGGTATACTGGTGGAGGTAAAGGGAGTGACAAAACAAAACAAAACCTAAGAGATTTGTTACTCGGATCTATTCATTTATCCCTAATTACCACAGTATCCTGTTCACTGCTGTTGCTGATACTTGCATCACAAAGCACTATAGAAAGCATTTATATAACTGCCTAATAAATGAGAATTTCAAAGTGAAATTGGCTCTTTTTTTCCCTTCTGTAAGCAGAAAAAAAATGCAAATTCAGATGACAAATCTATAGAATGAAGTCACTTTACAGATGTGGTAAATCAAATTAAGAGCGCTTTTATAATATTGAGCAAATGGCAGCTGTACAAAATCACTCATTTGTAAGCCTCATCTATTACAGTTAATTTTGCTGACTTCAAGTACTTAATTTACATTTGTTAAACTAGCTAAATAATGTAGGAGGCGGTACGGATGGTATGTTTGTTCATAGCAGAATTTATCATGTAGCTTAGGATACAAGTGTTTTGCCTACTTCATCATTTCCTTCTCTTCTTGACAGCATTAATCAATGAAATTGAATTGCTAAAAGGTGTTTTTAAGACTTATTTTAGAGCTGGAATCCACTTTTTAAAGGACAATCAGATTGTGGTAAAAATATCTCAACAAAGAACACAAAAGTTAGTAGAAAGTTCAAGGTCTTAACTCTTGCTTTCTGATACCTCAGAAATGATGTCAGCTTCTTGACTCTATCTGTTTCTTTGAAGCATGACCAATAGAATTAAAAAGTTTCACACCACCATTACTATTTGTATGGCTGATGCTGAAATTGGGAGGGCACACAATCTTTCAGGTTCTTTTTTCTAACGATGCAACCATATATTCATAATTTAGGGTGATATATGTCATGGTTAGTTTTGGACTCTGCAAGGAGCTAACTATATAGGTAGCAGATAAACTTCTCCTTTATTAGATTAAAATTAATTTTGGTGTCAGAGTCTGCTGGGAATACTCAGGTGCTAACATTTTATTGACCTTAGTGAAAAAGGGGATGGTTTTTCTGATGTTCTATTAGACCCGGTTTTCAGGATTGGTCGGAATGTATAAATTGAAGCAAACTACATTAAAAAAAAAGAAAAAAAAGAAAAAAAATGCTCTTAATATACAAACACAAACTCCTGTCACCGATTTTTCTCTACAAGAAATTTTCCAGCCAAAATACAGTGATTTAGTTTGGCAGAGGGGAATATAAAGGCATCCACTGAAGACAGGACAAATTACCTTAATGTATTTGGGTAATGGCATGGGATAGCTACCACTTTTCTGAGGTCACTTTTGTAAACTGACATCCAGAACATTTTATATAAGAACACAGAAATACCCAGAGGTATTTTATTAAGTTAGTAGGTATCAGTGTTTCCGTTTCCAAAGTGATTTTTCATTTTTTCCCTAATTCCTAATAATTTATTTCCTTGGTGACTGTCACCAAGCACGTGTGACCATGCTACTGTCACAGCCTCAAGATTACTCATAAAGGGTGACCTCAGAAACCATGATGATGTGTGAGGTTAGTGTTATTTTTACTAATGTGTAAAACTTTTGTTGTTTCAGGTTTCATCAGCCTTCTTAATTTCGTCAACAAAATTGGAGCAGGCTGACCAGGGAAGTGGTGGAGTCCCCTCCCCTGGAGTTATATAAAAGATGTAGGGATGTGGCCCTTAGAGATGTAGTTTAGTGGTGGGTTTAGTTATGCCAGGTTAATGGCTGGACTTGATGCTCTTAAAGGTCTTTTCCAACCTGAATTATTCTATAATATTTATCCACAGTTTGTCTCAGGATGAACCTTTGCAATTCTGTAGTTGGTTCTTCCCTCAACTACAACTTTTATATTGTTATAATAACACTAATATAGCCACATAGATATTTTAACATTAATAGATTTTGTGTCTCCATCAAACTTTAGGCTTACTCCTTATTGCTCCAGACCATTTTTGGATGCTTTGAACAAGCCAGGACTCAGCAGGTGTACATCTGCCTCTCCACTGTTGGCTTCCTTTTTAAAGAATACTCCACCCACTACAGCTGACTATTTGCTTCCACTCTCTCAGAGTATTATTATTTATACTAGGATCTTTTCTATGTCATGGTTGATTAGTTTTTCTCAAGACTCCTGGTAGGTTATGCAAAGCAGATTGTGCACACTCTTGCTGATCTCCTCAATGAAGGACAAGACATTGGTAGAGCAGCAATTTCCTTTGAAGAGCTTTTACCGGCTCTAGCAAAGAAACTTGTATTAATCCAATTCACTAATTCTGTCCTTTTTATTGAAATGGCAGTAGACAAAGTGAAATGAATGTAAATTTACAGATAATCATCATGAAAACCTACTCTATGGTATTAATCTTAGTGGATCTTAATATAGTAACTGATAAAATATTAGAAAATACAGGAGTTAAGAGGAAAATGAACAAGTGATACTCTGACAATGCAAGCTGACATGTCATCAGTCACTCTGAGTTAAATAGTATAGCAAGAAAGCACCATAGACAAGAGATTTCAAAAGTATGTAGAATTAAGTCTTCATTTTTTTGAGTTTTACAACACAGTTAACCAGAACCAAGTTACTCAGACACGAACTTCTGTAAAACTGGTAAAAAATACTTGTAGAAAGAACTGAGGATCAAGATGGCACAACTGTTCTTTTTTCTCCTGCAGAAGAAATCTGAAACTTCCATTTATATTGCAATAATGTGTGATTTATTTCTGTATTCTTCTTATCTAATCTACTTGCTTAATACACATCTGCATGATGAACTTCAAGCTATTTGTAGTTTGCTGTCATGAATGCTTTGTACCTCTGGGAGTAATTTCAAGTATCTTCTTCCTTGGTCTCTAGCTATCTGGAGAGGATTCAACAAGAATTTACATACATGTCAATAAAATGGAGTTCTTGTGGGCAAGAATATCTGAGACATTTATTGAGTCAATATTAGGTGGGTGAATGAGAAAATATAAGTTTTGATTAATATTTGCATTTGCCTCTCAATTATTGTTTTTGAGTTCTACTTATCAAATTGTAGTCTTCCTTGCTAGGACTAATATTCTGAATCCTGGTAAATTGTTTATAGTACAGTAAGTCTCTCATGGATCCTGACTAGAGCATCCTGAATATAAGTACAGAATAACACTGCTGCTTATGTTGCTTACTAGATAAGTACAGAATAACACTACTGCTTATGTTGACAAACTTATACCTGAAGTTATGGCAGACAATTTGAAATTGCTCAATTAGAGTTTTTCTCAGCTTTAGATTATTTATGTTACTGACATGAATCTTCTGTGTATTTTCATTGATGTATTAAACACAAGGGAACACACATTTGAAGACAGATCTGTTGCCTTCAAGAAAATCTGCACTATATGGTGATTTTTTCTAAAGCTTAATCAACTGCTTATTTTGACATTGATTTCACAAGAATCTCGGTGTCTTTGCCCAACCCTGATGCTGCCACAAGTAGTTTTAATAGACGAGGGAAAAGGTAATTGGGGGTTTCATAATACATTTTCAGCTGTCAGTTTCAAGGACAGTGCCATTCAAAATTCTGAGTTTTCTTTCAGGGGTGCTGGTGGAGTTCACTACCCACAAAACAGAATGGTGCAGCCAGGCATACATGCATACAACAAAGCCAAACAAAGAAAGAAAGAAAAAAAAGAAAGAGAAAGATAACGTAATATTTCCAAGAAATGTGGATGCCATCTTTTTGCAAAAATGTATCTACTTGTTATATTTGATTCATATATTTTGAAAAAGAGGCCTCTGGAAGTTTTGTGATATAAAAAGGGTGTAGGACTGCTGGTTTCAGATGGCAGTAAGAGATAAAAAAAGGAAGGATAAAACCTCAGACAAAGGAGAAAGAAATCTTTTCAATATTTGTGTTAAATAACAAAAAAAGTAATCTAAAATATAAAAATATGGTTAACTCTCCACAGAACTCATATATTGTAATCAAAATCCTGATCTTTGCCAAAACAATTTTATTAGGATAAATGCCAGTTAATGGTGTGAATTTTTTAAAATTTTTAGTTCAGTATAGTTGTATCAATGAGTGTCTTTACATAAAATTTCTCTTTTTATGTTTTAATTTGAAAATGTGTATTTATAACCATACCTTCCTTCATGAAAAGATTAAGCTACTTGTGATTTTGCATTGCTGCTGGGTTATCACCAGGAGCTGTCAGCACACATGAGCTGACACATTGATTATATCACCATGATTAGTAAAGTAAACCCTGGTTTGTGATGAGGAGCTTCTCATCCTACTCCTACATATACAAACAAATGAAAGGACTGCTGCAGTAGTGCAGAGCTTCACACCTATTAGCCAGGCTCTGTCTGATCATGGTGGTCCTACAAATGCACTCTTGCATTCAGATCAAGACTACAAAAACAAGTCATAGAATTATGAAATACTGTAAATCTGAAATTTGAACCCTGTAAAAATCTTTGAAGATGCTTGAAGTAATAAGTCAAATCAGAAACAACCAACCAAAGAGCAGGAAAAAGAGTTTTAGCCCCAGGGAAGGCAAATAGTGAAGCAAGAAGTGAATAGGGTGATTCAACAGGTAAGTGGGAAGTTTTAAAATAAGGGAAACACAGAATGGTTTGAAGGGACCTTAAATATCATCAGGTTCCAATCCCCCTGCAATAGACAGGGACATCTGCCCCTAGACTAGATTGCTCAAAGCCCCATCCAGCCTGGCCTTGAACATCTCTAGAGATTAAGCATACATAACTTCATTTGGGTAACCCTGTGCTTCATCACCCCCGAATAAAGAATTTATTCGTAATATCTAATGGAATACTATCCTCTTTCAGTTTTAAACCATTACCCCTTATCCTGTCATTACCTGCCTATATGAAATGTCCCTTTCCCTTCTTGTATAAGACCCCTTAAGGTATGGGAGGGCTTCAGTGAGGTCTCCCTGAAGCCTCTTCTCCAGGCTGAACAACCCCAGGTCTCTCAGCTTGCCTTTACAGGAGAGATGTTCCAGCCCTCTGATTATATTCATGGGTTCCTCTGCACCTGCTCCAACAGGCCCTCATCTTTCTTGTGCTGAGGTGAGCAGAGCTGGATGCAGTACTTCAGGAGCAACCTCACGAGGGCAAATGACAGGTGGGGTCTGTGTCGCTGGAGGGTTGATGCATTTCTTGCTCCTGTGTTAATGTATAGTTGAAAAGTCCATTTTCTAGAGATGATAAAATTCTTCATGATGAGAAGACAAAGAGGGATAGCACTGAATAGAAAGGTAGTAAAATTCAAAGATTTCAAGGAGAAGGGGAGGATGGAGTGTGAAAGGGTGGAAGAGTAGACTGTTCTGTGAGGTGGGGTCTGGACCCATTGTACACATCAGCTCAGACACTGCACTGATGTCTGCAAAAGGCAATGTGAGGGGAACTCTCAGCTGTTTAAAGTAGAAGACTGTGGGGTCTAAAGGAATGAGAATCACCTGTATTTCTGAATATCTAGTAACATTGACAAGAACATTATTGTGTATTGACCAATGGCCAGGCATTGGAAAGCTTCTGAATATGGAGGTGTCAAGGATGCAAAAAGTTAGCAATATAAGTTTAGTAAAGAAAAATCATGTAATCTTCTTCTAGTCAAGACTGTTAGAAAAAGATTGTTTTGAAAATTTTCAACATTGACAGAAAGAAGATTCTGAGCCAGGCAGGGAAGTCTTAAGACTTGTCAAGAAATACAGGCATACATTTGAGGTATGTCCAAGTTAGACACTTGATAGAGAATTTCTGTAAGAAAACATGACCCAAAATTGTGCATAAGAGCATCATTTTAAACCACTAACATTTCAGGAGTATCTATTTCAATTTAATTATTTAATCATTATCTAGGATTTGATGTTCACTATTGGTTTGTGTTTATTCTTACTTGACTTGTTAGCACAGGAATGAATGTTGTTTTATTCTTATCTCAGAAAAAAAAAATTGTTTTGTTAAAAGAATTAAAAGGCAATTTTGCATACATGCAAAATACTATGTATAAGGCAGAAAGTTCTTGCAGAATAAATGGAACTGAAAGAGGGAGAGACGGAGAGGCAGGGTTTGGAGGTATTCTGATTGTGATGAAATTCAAGTTAACAAAAAATGCCAGCTGACTTCAGTGCAATAAAATCTGGCATTTCAAAAGGATACAGACATGCAATTGTTAATTTTGAAGCTTTATTTTATTCTTTGAAAATAGGATTGGGAAAAAAAATCTAGCACGCATTTTTATTTCAAACAACAATCTTTTTATTCCCCTTTTAAATACAATTTTGTGTTACTAAAATGAGCTGCTACTGACAACTTGGGAAATTTGTGTATGTACCTGGTATAAGTAGCTTTTCAGGTACTTTTTAAACTGCTACCTTTAAAGATCTTAGCTATCATTCTTACAAGGTAAGCATTTGTAATGCTTAATAAGTGAGCAGGAGTCAGTCATGAGTAGCCAAGTGATCCATCATACTCCCTAGAGGCAGTTTCTGACTCCAAACAGCCAGTCAAGGTCTAAATCCTCTATAAAATGTAAGAATTTAGCAGTATGAATTTATACACTGTATCTGCTGGTACTTAAGAGAGAGAGATGAAATAAAAAGAATTTAAAGGTTTCCAGGCTGTCCATCAGCTCCGTGGCTCGTACAGTTTTTTTAGGGTCAATGCCTTTTGTTTTAAGAAGGAAGTTGACCTATTCTTAACATTTAGTAAGTGCCAGATATTCTCATTATTTCTGCCAAGTAAGCTGACGCAGTGTATGAACTCTTATAGTGGTTTTCCAGCCAGGAGTAGATTGGTAGCACTTAACTTTTTTGTAGGAATTAACCTTTCTTGATTTTGGTTCTGCACACTCCAGGGAAAATACAAAAAGGCAAAGCAAAGGGAACATGGTGAGGGGAACCAAACCTCAGGCCTCTGTGGCTGCTTTGAACAGAAATACACTTCTGCTGGTTATTGTAGCGCATACAGAATGCATTGTTTTTGAGTAGCAACTCTTAGTGAAAAGGCATATTTTTAATGTAATGTGTAATAGCATAGACACAGAAAATCTCCTAAATGGTTTATTAAACAAATTATCAGTAAAATATCTATATTTTAAAAAATTCTCTTCTATTGAAACTATATTATTAATTTTCATTCAGATCCATCCTACATCTGTTGAAGTTCAGAGATGGTTCACCTTTTCTTTTGAGGCTGTGCTGGTACAAGAGACAATTGAGTGCAGAGGGAAAACAAAGACTTGGCTCTGCAGACCTTTCTACCACTTATGAAAGCAGATAAGAGGAAAATGTTGAGTCTGACTTTTAAAAGCTCAAAACAAAGAGTGGGCTAAGTATTCACTTGGATTGAAGTGAATGAATTCCTGACTGAATTCGTGAATGGAGGAGATGACCTAAGATAGGATTAATTAACAAAAAATGTTATGAATTTGATATTTAAGTCATTTAGTCACTGTAAAAATCAAAATTAAGAATATTGTTTCTATAGTCAGTTTGGTAGAGTTCAACTTTGGTCATGCTATTAAAAAAGAAACAAATAATTGAATAAATCCAAACTTCTGCATTGTTTTCTTAAGATTCAGTAAGAGCCTGCTTTCTTGTTTTTTCCACTCCACATATTTAGTCATAAGTTAATTTTGAAAAGATCTAAATTTCCTATGATCTGAGATTTTTGCGTGACTAAATTAATTGAACTGTGTTCTACTGTAAAAAAAAAAAAAAATCTAATAATTGTATTTGAATTGTATTTGGTTTATATTATCAGTGTTGATTCTGTTGTCAGGTTTTTTTTTAATAGTTCAGAATCATGTATTATTAATTCTGTTGAAATCACAGTGAAGAGTATTGTTACTGTAATGAAATGCTGACTTTGGTGTCATAATTTTCATGTCTAGAAGCAGCAATGCAAGCTTCAGTGGTATTTCTAAAGATAAATAAATCTCAAAAAAAAAAGTAATGAATCATTTAAAATAATAATTCTCCTCTATTCTGTGCCTTGTAAGTGAAGCTGTGCAGGTTATAGTCAGCACAAGGTTTAGCCCGATTATAGCACAGCTTTTCTGGGAATGACTGAGATACAGCATCACTTTGTTTTCAAGGACTGAACTCCTCTGTCCTCACCAACACTATGGAGAGAAAATAAAGGAAAAAACATATTTTAAGTAGTTGTCCTTTCTTTTAGTGTTCAGGGAAGCTTTGTTTTCCCTAGCAGACCAACATATTTGTGTAAGTCGTACCATAGTGTCTTCTTCAGTGTTTATTTCTTTTTGAATGTTGAAGCCTCTTGAAATGACTTTGTGATGCTGAGCTCATTGTCCTAAATCAGACACAGAAAGCTAAAAAAAACCAAAACTTGCTGCCAAATTTTTCCATCAGTGCAGTTTTTTGTAAAATTTTTTTTTTGGTTATTTAAAGATAGGGACTATAGAATTTCGAATTATTTTGAAATAATATGAGTTCTAATTTAGAACTCAATTTAGAGTTCTAAGTTAGCTAAACAAGTCTATAAATTCTGCTCTGTGCCTGTATTTTACATTTAGTTTAAGGCCCTATACAACTAACGAGTGAATCTTTTTTTATGGTGAAGGCTCTGGAGCAGCATTTGCTTTTGTTTTCTGCTTTGCAAAAGCAGTCCTGGCTTTTCACACAATTACAGGAAAAGATAGCAGCTTATCTGCTGAATTAAGATGTACTGACTGAACAATATTAGAAAGATGTCCTCATGTTGTGAAGTGTTCGTTGTGGATCCCTTTTCAAATGGGTTCTCTTGGTAGTCACTTTTTCTTGAAAAGAGATAACTGCCATAGTTTGTCCCTTTTTATGGGATCACCTTACTTTCTGGAATACAGAATGCATGTATATTTGAATAGTAAAATTTTCAAAGATTGTTTTATAAGATGCTTCCTTATTGTGTACCTCCTTTTCTCCAGGCTAAACAACCCCAGCTCCCCAAGATGCTCCATGTGAGTCTTGTGGTCCAGACCCCTCACCAGCTTCATTGCTTTTCTTTGATCTGAAAGTACCCAAACTATGGGTGTAAACCAACTGAAACTTTGCATGAGTGATAATGAGCTCCACATCAGCCATCATGTACAAGAAAAAGAAACATATATCACCCTGCGTAGCTTTCTAAATGTTAATGCAAAATTACACTGAGTAATCTAAAGTAACTGAAAGTATCAGAAAAATGGGTTGGAAGCTCTAAATGTTTTAAACACAGAGACTGGTTAGAAATGTTAGGTACTTGAATCTGGTAAAGGAAAAAAAAGCAAATGATTGCATGGAGAGAAATGGCAAGGGGAAGGTAGGGTGATTAATAACTCTGATAGCTCAAGAACCAGCGAGTTCAAAATCAAATTATTATGTATCAAGCTTAAACCAGTAATAAGATGAAGCATTTTTCACCTGATGTGTCATTTAGTTTTTTTACCAGAGAATGTTGTGAAGCTCAAAACTATGAACTGAAAAAGGGATTAAACAAACCCTTAGGCAGGACCCATCGGGCATTAAACAGCTATGAAATAAGATGCTTTGAATAAACCCTCTAGCTTGTGTCAAAAACTGAGGGAAAACATACCCCAGGAAAACATACCCAAGGAGAAGTCTCTGCTTGCTGTTTCCCACTCATTTCTTATCAAGTGTCTAAAGATTTCTGGTACATAATGAGAATATTTCTGTTAAAACTTTACATATAGGCAGTTGCCGAATTAACTATACCTGCAGAGAAAAAGATAACTGAAGAGCCAAAAATGGCATGATGGCAAATAGTAGTGACAATAATTTTGCCAATTTGATCCCATTCTGCAGGAGGTGGAAGACAGAAAAGCTGGAGCTTTTATTCTGAGGCTTGCTGCTTAGGGCCTCCAGTGTGCATGCTAGGCTCTTCAGGCATAAAGTTACTACCTCTCAGGAAAGAGGTTTTCTGAGACTGACCAGGAGTGTATAGAACTACCACCTGGACAAGTAACATGGATTTTAAGAAATCCTTTCTTGAAATAGTATTTAAATATAGGAACATTATTTGCTTTATTGTAAAGTTAGTACCTCTCACAAGACCTTACAGCTTCCCAAGAACACTGCCTGCTGAGGAGCAAGTGTCACTATAGGACATGCAATGAACACATGCATACTACCAAGTTAGGAGAGGAAGAAAAAGGCAGTTTATTTTGTTACTACAGTTTATACAGATTTTTGACAATGACCATGGACTGGAGAATGAAGTTGCCACCTCTCCAACCACACTGGTCAAACTAGAAGTCCATCAAGTTTCTCCTCCCCAAAAGAGGAATGTCAACAACAGCAAAGCATTAGATAAACATTCTTTTGTTTACATGATAGTGCATGAGAAACTTTGAGAATCTGACTCTAAATATGAAAACATTTCAGAAAGCTGAAAAGAATTGTACAAGAACAAGGCGACAAGCAAGCCCATGCCTCTTCTTCCAAATGAGGTATCATATCCATCCATTTCGTGGTTATCTCCATGAATTTTGCCGAGCCAATCTAATTGTCTGCATTGTTAAGTTTCCTTCTGGCAACTGTGAAGAATAATAATGCATAGTACCACTAAACTGGCTTTTGTCCATGGAATACTTTTTGAGGTTATTTTGAAGAAAATACATAAGATTCTGAACAAATAATGAAAACCTAGTTGTATATTGTATTTCTTAGGCTTGCTATTCCCCCAAGTCAATCATGATTTAGATATGAATTTGAGTTGAGCTCTGTGATTTCTTGGGGATCAAAGTATCACTTAGTTTCAGCAAACCAATCATTTTAGCCTTAATTTTCTACATGGCAGACCTTCTGAATGACTTTGTTTCTTTAATCACATTGAGAAAGCTTCACTTCAAATCCAAGAATCCACCTACTGCGTTTGAGAGCTTTTTTTGATGTATGCATTTTTTTGAGTCTCCTATGTGGTCTCTTGCTCTTACCTTTTTTAAATAGATCCCTCCTGATATATCTGGATACTCATGCACTTGTGTGCATACAATTCTTGCAAAAGTATTTTTGCAAGTAATGGTATGACATTCGCAAGAATTCTAAGTTATGCCTAGAAGTCACAAGTTGGACTCTTCACAATAGCAGGCGGCAAATACAGAACAGAGGTTATAAGCTCTTCTGTGCCTTTAATAACAAGACATCTCAGTCATTTGTTTTGTTCTATAGCCCCTACCCTGATTTTACAATAGGACTTTCAGTTTCACAATTTGGAAAAAAAAATAGCAGGAATTTAGATTACATTGAAATATGAAGTAAAATTCACTCTCTTTTGACTGAGCATGACTGTGTTAACTTCCCTGCCTCTTCAAAGTGTCAGGTACAGCTAGAATTCTGGGATTTTTCTTTCAGTAAAGTCAAGAAATATTCCAGAGTTATCATTTTGCCTTGCTTCAAGGAGCCAAAGTTACAAAAGGAAACACTTTTGTGCTAGAGTCTCCATATAGCTGCTTTTCAACCTATTTAAAGAGTGAAAATTTGTTTTAGATCTCAACCCTGTGAAGGCATACACATCCAACTTTGAACTTGTGAACAGGATCATTAGGTTCAGACAAAGTCATTCTCATGTATGCCTTTCTGACAGCCACTGTGATATTAATAAATGTTCCTGTGTGTAGACTTAGAAAAAAGACATCAAAGAACTTGCACAACACGGTATGAATAGACACAGTATTTTTGGCAACCATGAAACCAGTATTATTTCCAAAGAAGAAAAATATAGATATGGATATGTTTGAAATTCTTGGCTTTGTATAGGGTCTGTAAATTCAAGCGTACTGCCAAAATTAATTAATTTTCTGAAATCATAAGTGTTTTCTTTCATTTAAACAAAATGAAAATTGCAATTATCTCACTATCAAATGCACAGTTTTTAAGTACACCTGGAAATTGATTTCATCTAGTTGGTTTAGCAAAGTAAAGAACTACTTCTTTGATATCTTCCCTTTTCTATGTATTTATACAATACCATCTGAGACTATGAAGTGCAGTTTGACAGGAAATTATTTTGTGCTGGCTATCCTGGTGCTCCAAAAGCAAATAAAGCAAGCAGAAAGAAGTGTATTTGCGGTGTAAGTGCAGCTGGGATGCTTAGTTTTACATTCCATTGTTTCTGTAGGAGTTGTGGAAAATCATCAGTCTGTGATGCATAGTGATGCAAAGCTACTGCATTTAAGGGAATAATTTGAATTCATACTGAAATCTGTTAATTGCTTTCCAGTTGGTAATCTAGCGATAAGTAGACTGAAATCCAATATGGTTCATTGTAATTTCAAATCTCCTATATGAAGCTGGATTGTTCCCCTCTAGAAGATAGTAAGCTTTAGTGTCAGCCAAATGAAGCAGTTTGTACATAGATTAATCAGACATTATCTGTTACAATTTTTCCATTTACATAAGATTTTTGGCATGCTGCTAACATAAAAGGTAAGGAAATGAGACTCAACACTGAAAATACACAATATTTGTCTTCTTTTCTGGAATGTACTTGCACACACATTCAACATTAAATCCCATTGGCATTTTTATTTAGTTTGTTTTGTTAAAAAAATTTTTTGGTCCTTATTGGAATAATAACTCTAAAAAATATTGAAATTAATTACGTTTTTAGAATCAGAACATTAGGATGAAAGAGCAAAGGGTAACTTCAGGGAGAATTTTCCCTTCATGTGCACTGCAGGATTCAGTAAAAAATTTCCTTTTATGAAATTCTCATTATGGTGTTTTACACTTTGAAGAAAAGCTAACTGCTTGCCATCATGTATGGAATAAGGTAAGTCTGAAACAAACTCAGAAATTCTAGGAAGCAAATATTTAATCAGAGTTTCTCATTAAGCTTAGGAGCTAGTATAAAAAAACAATATCTAGCATTTTGTCAGTTGAGGGAAAAGCTAATTAAGAATTAGCATTGTCTTTAAAATTAGAAATTATTGCAGCTTCCATTGCTTAAAGATTATATGTTGTCATCCCACACTTAATTCTGAATTGTACCTTATAAAAATTAATTGAATTCTGATATTCTCAAACTATAATTTTTTTTGCATAGACTGATGTATAGAAGAGTTAGCATCTTGTTTCAGCACCATGCAAAAAGATCACTGATTTCAAATAAATATTAATATAGGGGGTTCCATTTAGAATTTTCAGCGTTTAAATCTCCAAGGCAGTTCAGCCCCAAAGAGCTACTCTCTCAATCCCCCCAATGCAGAGATGGAAGAGATTAGCAAGGGTAAAGTGAGAAAACATCTGGGTTGAAATATAGGCAGTTTGATAGGTAAAGCAAAAGCCACACACACAAGCAAAGAAATTTATTTATTTATTCCAATTGGCAGGCAGAGGTTTAACCATTTCCAGGAAAGCAGACCTTCTTCGCATGTAATGGTTGTTTGGGAAGACAAAGGCCAAAACACCCATTTTCTTCCCCTCATACTTTATTACTGAGCTCAATGCCATATTTTGTGGCATTTGGGTTCAGCTTTCCTGTTTGTGTCACTTTCCAACCTCCTGTGCACTCCCAGCCCACTTACTGTCAGGGAAACACGAGAGAAACAAAGCTTTGAAGCTGTATGAGCACTGCTCAGCAACAGAGAAAACATCCCTGTGTTTTCAAGACTGGTTTGCTCACAATTCCAAAACATATCCCAGACAAAAACCAGTACAGAATTCAGCGATTTGTGGTATATTCCTTAGATGAAGGTACTGCAGTCCTCTGCGAGGGCTTGCAATTCAGTTATCATATAATCATAATGCTTGGGGCTAAGGGACATGGTTTATTGGTGGATTTGGCTGTGCTTGGTTAGCACTTGGACTCAGAGATCTTTTCCAACCTAAAGGATTCTATGATTTTAGGATTTAATTTTTTTCCCTCTTTTTTGTTTTTACTCAACCTCTATGGCACCAATTAATGTAAATCTGCATCTACACAATTTTCAGGTGGGCTGCTAATTGGTTCTTAATCAACTATACTAGGAAGAACCTACAAGTAACTGCAGATGGAAAATTGCATGCAGCACAGTGCTTTTTTTCCTAAAGCTTTGTGTGTATAGGCAAAAATATTTAAAAATCATTCTCAAGTGCCCATAGAGAAGATGGTAAATAAATAAAGACTTCACAACAGAAAACAGAATAGAGAAGAAAATAGTTCTGTTTTTCCTTGATGAATACTGGACAAAAATGCCAGCAAATATTAACTGAAGTGTTTAATAATGACCACAGGCGCCTACAAAAAAAGAGCAATAATTTCAATAAGAGTAATTTGGAGGTTACTTTATCTGCTATGGGTTTTCCTTGATTTACATTAAACACATTTAGTTAAGATTACCTTTAACAAAATACACATTTGTAAAATAAATGCAAAATATGTGTGTATGGATAATTATGCACATAAATATGTATTTACATCAGTCAGTAACCTGAATAACTTCATCTTAATACTAGTATCTCTATGGGACTTGAATCATATTTTAATATGGCTTGATATTCTTCTAACAACTTTGAAGAGCTTTTCTTTCTCTTTTTTGTTGTTTTGGTTTGTTGTTATTTTTTTTCCTTTAAAATACCTATTTAATATATAGAGAGTAGGAGACTGGCTGAAAATCACATTTCTATAATTTTGCTGTTTCCATATCAAATTCTGAAGAAAACAGATGAATTCCCTCATGGGAAAAAATGTTTAATTTTTAAAATTCTAGAATTTTCTCCACTAAACATGAAATTTTAAGAGGACTTTCAATTTGTTATTTAGTCTATTCTTATGATAAGAATGTCTAAGAGGACTACTGAGCCTTTTTTCTGGTATTTGAAAACTGTACGTTTCTATACTTGACTTGTGATTAGCTGATGCCAAGCAACTTCATTCTGATCTCAGTCTCCCATTCTCTGGTCTCACACACCAGGAGGGATGAACCTAGGCTATTTCAGCCCTACTAGAGATATGTATATAGGCATACTTCTTAACTTAAATATGATGTATAAACTCTAAGTGTGTTAGGAGAAACTTTAGAAATTTTAAATTAGAAAATGTCATAAATGTTCGTACATTAGCAACACATCCACAACTCAGCAGAAATAGAAGTGGATATGCTTGTACAAGATAAAATACACTTGCATATCCAGTGTAACTCACACACACATATTATTATCAATCACTAAAATCTATTGGTTGTTGGACAATAAGTGGAAATAGAAACCAGGATTTTATGGCTCGTAGTTTTTGCTATATCAAGTGACAAAATCATAACTCTAGTTCTCGTGTTCTCCACTGTATGCAACAGACTGTAGCAAAAAGGAAAAAATACATTTTTGTGAAGATACTTACACAAAACTCACAATAGTACCTCACAGTCTCAGGTGAATTTGTCTTCCAATATTACTGTGAAGCAGGGAAGTCAATTTATCTTCTTTTCACAGACAGGGACCTGAGGCACAGAGAGGCTAAAGCCCAGATTCAGACAATTTGAATGCCAGCTAAATCCCAAAGTCTTGTGTTTCCAATTGGCTAGGTGCCTCTGGCACAGTGTCCAAGGTCATATAGGATGTCTGCGGCAAAATTGAAAACTGAATCTAATTTTTTCTCATCCAAAGTAGGGCTCAAAATCACAGGACAATTGTATTTTAGGGATATCTTTGTATCACCTAGAACCAAGGGGTAGCTTCCACCTGTCTGGCTTACATCTGCTCCTCAGAATTGCTTTCATGTCCTGAAAGGTATATGCAGGAATAGTTTAGCTTAGGAATTTGTAAGTCACAAAATTCAATCAAGGTACATTCATTGTCTGTGCAGTGAATTGAGCTCAACTAACAGAATACAGTGACATTTACATTCCAATTACATGGAAAACCATGCTGTTTGCACTTTTGCAAATTTGCATTTTCCAAATGCTCCTCTCTATAGCATGCAGTTGATCAATCTGAAGGAACAATCAAAAAAAAAAACAAACAAAAAACCCACCAAAAAACAACAACCTTCCAAGCTTCCAAGCAGGAACAAACTGAATAATATTGAAGGAAAAAATTATATTCATATTCTTCTTCAAATAAATAAATACTATGTCTGTATGTAACTTGAACAGTTAAATCCCCACAACAGCAGATTTTGGGAAGAAAAGGAAAGAACTACATCAAAATGCCATACTGCAGTTTAGCCAATAACAGGAGAAAAATTACAATTTTTTTTGTTTGTTTTAATAAGAACAGACTTGCTTTATTAGCCCGGCTGAAAACCATGTTGCCCATTCCTTAAAGTAAGACAAGTATATTCAAGAAGAAATATCAACATTCACTTAGAGAAAAGAATGTAAAGTAAACAGCAGATAAGCAGGTAATTTTAAGTCTTTAATGCATTTATGCTGTGATTGCATAAAATCTACTTCAAAATTAATTTTCTTAAATTTAATGTATGTTCATTTTCCTGGAGTTTCGGCAGCACATGAAGGAACATTTTTTTCAAGTAGCCATGCATTGCCTAAACTCATCAACAGATGCATATAAGAGTGAATAGAAAGTGTTTGGTTGTGTGACTATGTGGCAATGAAATTACTGAGATTTCCATTACTGCAACTGCGAAATGGGTCCAAATATTTCTTTCAGGTCTGACCCCAACAAAAAACAGTGATACAGATACTGGAGATGGGAAATGCTGTCTCTTGGAGCAGGTCTAGGAAAAACTGTTTTTGGGGTCTGTTTCCCTCCAGAATAGTCATCTACTCAATTGGCAGTCCCCTGTGTTAGGCTCCTCAAACTCTGCCTTCTGCAATGCCTAGCTAATGCTCAGAGCCTCCATACTTGGTTCCAAGAGACAAGTGCTTAAGCAAAGTGTTGAAGGACTCAGTGGAGGTTTATGAGCCCACTCCATATTTAACCATGAACTCTCAGTTCTTGAAGATGCCCTTATCAGAGATGGTGATCTCATATATGTATATCTGTATACTGTTGCTGGATTTCACTGGTGGCTTTTCAAGCAGTTGTTTTTACTAGTCCCACTTATTAGAATTCATGGTGGCTAGGGATTTTTAGCTCCCCTTATTTTAATCTGTAATGTAGTTATGGTTTATGTTGTTAAAGATGTCACCAACAAATTATTCCCACCTTGAATCTCTTTCAAATAATCTCAGTCTGTGTGATGCTTGCTGCCTATTCTCATGCAAGCAAACATAATATTCCCCAAAAATGTTATGCACTTCTAACAAATATACCATGTATCTTCTAACAAGAAACAGAAGCACATTTTTAAACCACTCAACAACCCAGTTTTGTTTATCATTAACAGCTCAGGCAATATTTGTGGTGACATTGTAAGAAGTGACAACTTAGCAGTCAGGCAAGGCAGAGGACTACTGTCTAGCCAAGATGAATTTCACTTGCAGCTCACTGCCCCAAAGTGAAGCAGACAGCACAGTAAAGCTTTTCTTAACTCTGTCTCCTAGCTCAATCCTAATCCTCCAGGGTATCTAGCGTCTCACAGTCTTAGCTATAGTTGCCAGAAATTTTAATTTTGCTTAGCTGAACATGGGTGCCTCACCTCTGAAATTGGCTTACATAAAGAGAAGAGAATGAGGCTAGCACCTGTTTGAGTAACTTTAAAGCTTATTTGGGCATAGGTAATTGTCTTCACATTGAATTTAAGTTGATTCATTTTCAGAAACATTCAAAAAATTAAAAATGTTCTTGGGATATAGACTTGTATAGGATGTTATAGAATTATTTGGTCTTTCTCCTTGCTTTGAAATAGAAACGTTTTTGGTGGGTTGGCTCATTCAAAGGACAGAAAGCAGAACCATCTGATTTCTGTATTGCATGCTCCCAAACTTCGAATTGTGTCTTAGGCTGTGCTTCTGATGACCATTTTGATTTGACCAGTTGTTTATTTTGTATATCCATGTAAATAAAGGGGAAATGCTGGCTTATACACTGAAGCAGGGATTGCCACTATGAGTATCAGCTTAAATTCAAAAGCCAAATATGAAAATGTCAGTAAAGAGAACAGCTGGATGATATTTTAATGCATACAATACTAACCAGATCTAATATGTGTTTATCTTTTTTGTTTTTGCCTTTGGATATTGGAAGAAGAGGTCTCTTCTTGCTGTTGCATCCTCTTGATCTTCACAGAGATTTCCTGTTAGCAGCAATTAAAATTCCTTTTCCTATGGCTTTTGCAATAAAATACAGGGGAGCTGATTCTTTTGATCTCAAGGAAAGACTGGATTTACTTGATAGGTAGTTTTATATTTCATTGTGAATGAAATATAGAATTGTGAAAATGTAGATTTATTAATTTTAATGATATTTTTAATATTTTATAATATAATTTTCATATTTTTACAGCCCCTTAAAGCATACTTGGGAAAATCTGTAATGAGAGACCAAGCCCAACACACCATCCATTTGCTCATAGCCAAGCTGACAATCTAATTTTTCTCATTATTTTTGAATAAGCTGTATCTTTCTTTTTTTTTAAAAAAAAAAGTTTGGTCATCTTGCATAGAATTGCTGTTTTGAGCGCAAAGGAACTTTTTCATCTCATTTTTCTCGAAACCTAGAAATTTCTATCCCAAAACTTCCATTTTAATTAAATAGTGAGTTGGATGAAATACCTTTGCACAAAACTCTCCCTAACTCTGTGTCTCATCCTAGTTTCAATTTAAATTCCTAAACTTGTGAATGGCATTGGAAAGTAATTGAATCTTCACATTTTGTAATTTTCATATGATGCCGCTGATTTTCAAGAATGAAAAATGTTATGTAAATAAGAAACCGAAAAACTCTCTAAGAGAAAACGTTCTGCAACATTTTAGGGACTTTTGAAGATTATTTTCCAGTTTTCATGGATTCATTTCTATAATAAAATAGCTAATAGCTAATGAATATAATACAGTATAATGTATAATATATAAATACTTACAAAATGGAACATGCTGGAATGGAATATATTTTATCCCTGGCCAGTACCTGCTTCTCTTAGTATCAGACCTGTGGGAGCAATGGTGTCTTCATTATTAGGATATAAGGCCTCATGTCAATTTTTGGAGGTTTGATGTGTCCCCTGACTTAAAGTAAAATGCAAAACTAACTCTGAGATCATTCTTTTTCCTCTTATGAATTAGGTGATGGTGATGACTTTTCTTCGATACTTTTCATCCCCCAACATGAGATTTCTATTCTGTGTAACTGCAGAAGCTCTTATGTGTAGCAGACAATGATGATTAGCTAATAAAAGTCCTGTAAATCTTTCTCCTTGTAAATGGGGGTATAAATAATAAAATATGATGCAGTTCTTTAATTAATAATGACGACTTTTCAAAAAAAGAAGACAACTCAAAATTTAATGTAGCATAAACCTGTGCAGTGAGAAATAGAGGGACTAATCTAATGTGCAATCAATTTAATTAAAGGATTCATCTGAAGAAAATTTCTACTAATTATAAACAATCACAAGTTACATTCAGAAGCAAAGCATTCTTAATTTTTTTTAAGTTAGCAGATAATTCATACCCCACCATTATTGCACTTACATGAACCATATACAGCTGGAAATACCACTGCTACTATTGAACAATTTACTGAGTAGCTGTTTGCTGAAGTGCCACGTTTTTCACAGGTGTTTTAAAGGAACATTTTGCCTTTCAAAACTTGCAGCAGAGCACTTGTTCTTCTCACTACTCTATGTGGCATCATCCAATGCTCAAGATCATGCCAAAAGAAGAAATAGTCAGGTTATGGTAATGAAGTTAGTTCTTTGAATTCTCAAGAGAGGAAATTGGCTTACATGCAGCTGCAGTCTGCTGCAGCTACCAGAGTTACTTTATTTAAAGTTGCTGTGCTGCTCCATCTGATGTACTTCCATTTGTGATGCAGCCACAGCTAATGGCATGATTATTCCTGTTCAGCAAGAGGGAAAATATCTTATGCCTTACAGCTCTTGCCATTTGAGTTGCCTGCTTATAGGGGATGGCAATGCATGGGAATTGCTAGTTGCTATAATGACTGTCAGATGTATTCAGTGTTATCCCTTTATATTTTCTGCCTTATATTTCCCTCTTTCTTGCTGTACTCTTTCCACTTCAACAGTTGAAATGTGATGTGAATTACAAGAGGCACCTTAGGTAAGAAAGTACCAACTTTACGTAATTTGACCCCTGGCAGTTGCTCTTTTTCTAATTCCAGTATTACAGTCTAGGAGCAGCTATATACACCTTTGGGAACCTGAAAGTGAAATGGTAGATGCACAAATAAAACAAAATAAACTAATGTGACAGCATTAAAAAGCTGAATATTTGGTGTATTCAGAGTTCCTAGGTTTTAGAAGGATGGGCAGCTCACAATGAAAAATTTACATCTTTGAAGAACTTTGATTGTGGAGTCACGCATCAATGACAATGTATTAATGAACTATGCTTTAAATGTTAATAGGTGACAACTCAATCCAAAGGGAAAAAAAAACCTGAAGTCATTCTTTCTATTTTTAATACTGTGTGCAATGACTGCTTATAATGTTGAAGAAATGAATACTCAACTCCATTTTTAGCTGTTAACCACATTTATAAAGAACCATTAACTTCAACTGATGGAATTTTATTTCAAGAACACGACAGTGCAGATAACTTGGTTTGTCTTGGGCTTTATTTAGCAGACTTTTTATAGATCTTCTTTTTTCTACTCACCCTCATACCTATTGCATCCTCTTGGAAATTCATTGTGACAATGGTTTAAACTAATGTGAAAAAAGTTTCAGAGGAATTCCTTTGACCAAGTCTAGAAAGAAAGTTGTAGCATTTTCACAGAATCATAGAATCACAGAATTTCTAGGTTGGAAGAGACCTTCAAGATCACTGAGTCCAACCCATGCCCTAAATACCTCAACTAGATCATGGCACCAAGTGCCATATCCAGTCTTTTTTTAAACACATCCAAGGATGGCGACTCCACCACCTCCCCAGGCAGACCATTCCAGTATTTTGCTCTCATTCTGTGAAAAAAAAATTCCTAATATCCAGCCTGTATTTCCCTTGATGCAACTTAAGACTGTATCCTCTCATTCTGTCAGTTGCTGCCTGGAGAAAGACACCAACCCCCACCTGGCTACAGCCACCTTTCAGGAAATTGTAGAGAGTGATAAGGTGACCTCTGAGTCTCCTTTTCTCCAGGCTAAACACCCCCAGCTCCCTCAGCCATTCTCACAGGGTTTGTGTTCCAAGCCCCTCTCCAGCCTTGCTGCCTCCTCTGGATGCGCTCAAGCGTCTCAACATCCTTCCCAAACTGAGGGGCCAGAACTGGACACAGCACTCCAGGTGTGGCTTCACCAGTGCCAAGTACAGGGGAAGAATGACCTCCCTGCTCCTGCTGGACACACCATTGCTGATCCAGGCCAGGATGCCTTTGGCCTTCTTGGCCACCAGGGCACACTGCTGGCTCATGTTCAGCTGCTGTCACCAGTACCCCCACGTCCCTTTCTGCCTGGGCACTGTCCAGCCACACTGTCCTCAGCCTATAACAGGGGTTATTGCAGGGGGTTATTGTAGCCGAAATGCAGGACTCAGCACCTGGACTTAATAAACTGCATCTTATTGGACTCTGCCCATCCATCCAACCATTCTAGGTCTCTCTGCAGAGCCCTCCTCCCTTCCAACAGATGGACACACTCTCCCAGCTTAGTGTTATCTGCACATTATTTACTAATGAAAGACTCAATACTCTCATCCATGTTATCAATAAAAATATTAAACAAAACTAGTTCCAGTACAGACTCTGAGGGACACCACTGGTGACTGGCTGCCAGCTGGATGCAGCACCATTCACCAGCACTCTCTGGGCTCAGCCAACCAGGCAGTTCCTAACCCAGCAAAGAGTGCTCCTGTCCAAGCATGGGGTGTCAGCTTTTCCAGGAGTGTTCTCTGGGAGACAGTGTCCAAGGCCTTGCTGAAGTCCAAATAGACAACATCCACAGCCTTCCCTGCATCCACCAGGTGAGTCACCTGGTCATAAAAGGGAGATCAGGTTGGTCAAACATGACCTACCCCTCCTAAACCTTTTAAACTGAGTAACTTTCAAAGCTACTTGACACATAGGCAATATGAAAGAATGTCTTTATTTCTGTGGTGGGTTAACCTTGGCTAAAGGACAAGTTCCCATCCAGATACTCAGTCATTCAGGATGGAATAGAAACCAAAATGGAAAAGCTCTTGGGTTGAGAAAAGGAAAGAGAGTCAAAATTAATTTAGATATTTCCAGTTAAAATAGATTTGGCTAGTAAGAAACTAAGACAAAAAAAAAAAAATCAACAAAATAAACAAACAAACAAAAAACCCACCCCCTTTTCTCCTGCCTTTTCCCAGCCACACCAAAGTAAGGAGGGGTCCCACCAGAACTGCCACCTTGATGTTATGGTGGGCAGAATTTCACCTGTTTAAGATATTGATTGTCAGAGTCCTTCGGAAGTAGTCCTGAAGGAATAATGAGTCCAGGAAGGCTGGATGTACTTTAAGAAGGAACTCTTATCCATACAGAAGAAGCCTGTCCCCCCGCCTGTAACAAAGCTGGTGGGAAAAGAGACCAGACTGCTTTAAAGAGAATTTTGGCTGGAACCAAGGGAAAAAAAAAAAAAAAAAAAAAAAAAAAAAAAAAAAAAAAAAAAAAAAAAAAAGAAAAAAAAAAAAAAAAAGAGTGTATTGCCTGGTAAGGAGTGAAGGAGGACTGCAGATATTTTGTCAGGTTATGAAGGGAGAAAATTAAAAGGACCAAAGACAAACTGGAACTTAATTTGGCCACTGCATTCACAGTAAACAAGAAAAGTTTCTATAAATACATTGACAGCAAAAGCAGGGCTAAGTAGAGTATCCACCCTTTCCTGGATGCAGAATGTAGCTCAGTGTCAGGGAATAAAAACAAGGCTGAGGTGCCTTCTTTGCCTCAGTATTTAATGCCTAAATCAACTGTCTCCAGGATCCCCAGTTCGCAGAGCTAGAAGCTGGGATGGTAAAAGCCCCCATAATCCAGGAGGAAATGGTTAGTGACCTTTTATGCTAATTAGATAACCACGAGTCTGTGGCCTCCTTTGAGATGCACATGAAAGGAATGAGGGAGCTTATGAAACAGCTTGCCAGTCCACTTTCAGCCATTTACCAGCAGTCCTGATTAAATGGGCAAGTCCCAGCAAGACATTTCAGAATAAACATATAAGGCATCATTCCTCAGTAATGACAGCTACATATTTTCCCTTTCTGCCTTCAGCAGAATTGCTCCTGACCAGCCCCATCAAGGGATAGGGTGGCCAGGCTTCCCAGGCTTGAGCATACCTGTCTATATGCCCATGATAAAACCTTTCAGTGGTCTGAATACAGTAAGTTATTAGGTTGTTCATGAACCTGCTTTAGATGATGCTATCAGTTTCTTCAGTAATTCTACTGTGATAGAACTCTTGACCAGCATTTTTGGTCCCCACCAAAAATGAATAACAAAAGCATAACAGAAACAGGTATTTTGTTACTAAGAATCAAACTTCTGTTCTTGAGTTACTCAAATTTGGGACCACTCCAATTTTGCTTAGCTATTTACCCCATCCTGTGGGGGTGGAAAAGCAAATGAGAAAAAATACAGGAGTAACCATTATCTAGGATAATGGCTGAAGCTCTCTTTCTCTTCAGTTTTTTAGGAGGAGAAACTAATCTCTTTAACTGGGTGCTTCTTCCTCCACTAAGGGGGCTGGTGTCTGAGGTATCTCCAGAGTGCCTCCATCAGCTTTGTTTAGGATGTGAATTCTTTTCCACTAACTTTAGTTGCCCAAATCTTGGTATATAATGTTCATTTCTCTATGTTTCTACCTACCTATTACACAATATATCTCATGTGTAGTAAGTATTTCTGGAGGGTGAGACAGGGTCATAAAATGAGATTAGTCACTGTCTGGAGGTATTTCTCTCTTGCTTCATTAACTGTAGAAGATAAAGATGATGAATCTATCTACCACTGAATGTACATAGAATTAGCAGGAAATAATGTATGCCCCTATTACATTAAGTTCCAATTCACTTAGTTCTCTCTGGAAATACCCACATTCTGTCTAGGAGATCAATTGTTGGAGAACTCACACAAAAAGACAGGGAAGTAGATTCCATACACTCCTCAGCGTGAGGGGAGAAAGAGATTGAATCTATAATTCTTTCTTTCCAGGAAACATCATTAGGTAGCCTAGGTACCTGTGTCCTCCATCAGTCTTATTGCCCAGGAATGCAAGACTAAATGCTTCAGGGAAGCAACAAGAGGGACTGTGAATTTTGCATATCAGCTATAACACAGAAGAAGGAGATTACATGCTGCTTTTGTTCCATAACAAAAATGGGAACAAAAGATAACTTTAAACAATTTACATAGTATAATGTACTATGGACAGACATAAAAGTCTTCTGGAATTCCACTACCATTGCAGCTGCTTGTGCCAGACTGCATGATATTTCTTGCCCATTGTGCCTGATACAGAGAATAGGCAGTGGAATAGGAGGTGAATTCACCCAGAACAACCATAATCTACCTGATAAACTGTTTCTATGCCTTGATCTTAGCTATAAGAAGTAGATATTCCACTTAGACAATCAGGAGTCCACTACAGAAAATAAGCTGATTACCACCCAGCACCACTGTGGTTTTGTCAACATTGGACTGAGAAGAGAAGATGCAAAAACAAGAGTGCTAAGGACCTCTGGTCCATAGGAAAGGCACCACTGGACAGACAGGTGATTTTACTGTGTGAAGGAGCTCTTGAGTAAGTCCTGGACTATTCAATATCTTTAAGTGCTTAGACACCTCTGAGTACAGTCTGAATGAGATATATCATGTATTCATGTCCTACACAAAGCATCTAAAAAAAACCCCAAACACATTAGGATAAGTATTTTTGGAATTATTTTTGTTATTTGTAAAAAAATAGATATCATTAAAAATTATGATAAAGTAATTAATAGGAATCTAGCATTCAGTAAAATTTTATAATTAGAAAAATACAACAAAACCTGAGCTTTTTCATTTAGAACAGAATTTTTTACATAGTCACAGAAGAGGCTTTTAGTCAAAGTTGTGTTTTTCCTCTTCCTTTACAGTCAGCCATCTAATCTGTTCTTCCTAGAGGGGCCCACATTTTCTTGATTTTTCTATGTTAATGTTCAAATGCAATTAATTCCATTCATAAAATTTCTAAGAAAAGGTATTTTGTATTTTTCAAGTTCCTGTTGCCAACCCTAAATGCTTGAAGAGCATATAGGTCCTATATGTATATCACCTATGATATTCAGTTCTAGATCAGAACACATCTTGAAATGGATTTAAATGCATAGAAAACCATACCTCAAAATCGCTTTATGTCACACAGAATGCAGCTTGTATATATGGGTTTTCTTAAACCAGAGTTAAAATGTGCTTTCTGTTACGTGTGAAGACCTCCAAAGTTAGCAAAGTCTCCTGTACAAAGTATGTTATAAAATATCTTCCCATTTTGGATATCAGTTTCTAAGATACTCCTGAAAATTTAGATTTATAATGATTAAAAATTCATTTTTCCCCATCCACAGGCTGTACAAAAGACTCATTACGAATTATTTTGCTATTGATTTTTTCTTGTCTTTGCTTTTCTGACTGATCTATTGCAAGTGTCTTGGGTGAATTTTTTTCCTCCATCATATCATGTTAGGAGTCTGCATAACAGAATATGGCTCATTCAATTGAAAACTTCAAAAATATAATGTAAGTGAAAAATGTGGCTAAAGAGACTGTGATTTGGTTTAGACAACTATTCAGTCAGAGTGGCTTCATGCTAACATTTGTTTTCTCAATCCACATAACACCATGGTTGATGATAATAATTTTTAACGCATTTGTTCATGTTGTAGGCTCAGGATTTAACTAATCTAGACAAGGAAAATCTGAAAAATTGAATTTCTCTACTAAAATTTGTAACACTTTTTCTACTACCGTCTATGTAATATTTATTCTTTGATACAAAACATCTTATGTATAGACAAACAGGGAAAAAAAATAATGTTTCAGCCACATATAACTATTACCCTTAAAAATGTTTAATTAACTGATTCAGATATTTAGCAAACATTTCCTCAATAACTGGTTTGAATCGGGAAAAGAATTCTACTGACATAAATATTTTTCCCAATAACATCATATAGATAGATTATCTTCTAAAACCATTGTGCCTGAATTTTTTAGCTGATGGATGAAAGCATTTAAAAGCTATCTATCAGAATTGCATAGACATTTGTGTCATTGGAGCATTTGCAAATACAGTAACAAAGTTAATTTTTTATGTACTTTGTGTACATGTACTTTGTGCTCACTGTTGAATCACTTGTCAGAAATAAAAATTTGTCCTCAGAAGCAGAAACAAAATGGATTGAGCTTAAAAGTTCATTAGCTGCTGAAGCTCAGTATTCAATGCCATTGATGTTTGTAATTCCCAGTTCCCCTGCTTTTCAGCCTTGTAGCTGTCTGAAGACTTCAACTGTTTAAGGACAACAATATTTTATTTAGGAGTACGTTTAAGTCTACTGCATAGGTCAAATTGTCCTGACACCCACATTTTAAACCTAAATGCATTTGTAATGTAAGAGTGAGAACTGTTCTATGGCCAGGTTGTATTTGCACCACCTGACAGGATACAATGATTTTCTACAGGTTGTGTTATGTTTTTCGTGATTTTCACCTCACAGGCCACAAGCATTCTTCATGTCTAATTTATAGGCTAACAGAAGCAGTTCTATATCTCAGGATTCCCAGTCCTCCCTGAGAATTTACAAAGTATTTAGGCTTTATCATTTTGAGCATAGCAGAACTGTCTCTAGGAAGGGAATTCATGAGCCTGAACTAGTTGCTTTCCTTTCCTAAGCAAAATGGGAAAATTTGCCATCTATAAGTCTTCATTTACTAGAACTGAAGAGTCTGTGTGTGGCAACACCTAAGCCAGGAAAGAGTGTCTGACAGATTTTCTTCACCTCTTGCAGCAGTGAAAAACTGGTGCATGAATCTGAGATTTTAGTCCCAGCTTCCTTCCTGGATGGAGATTCTTGTGGTGGGCTGAGCAGGGAACTGACCTTGGAGGTTCCCTTTACACTCACTCAAAATCAGAGGTGTGTTAAATTCCTTTCTTTCAAGGAAGGAGTTCAAACCAACATTTCTTTCCCTTCAGGATAGCATGTGGGGTCATGCTGGGGTTCTCCTTCCAAGTATTGAACTGTCAGTGATTATGGCAATTTTCTGAGATGGAAAAAGCAGTGAATTTTTGTGATGAGGAAGACATGTCCATGCTTTCTTTTTCTTGTCAAGATCTCAAGTCAGCATGAAGCTACTGTAATAAACAAGTTTTTCTTGTCATATCAGGCAGTTGTCTAAGTTTGGGCTCTAGGCATTTAGAGTTGTTCAGCATCTAACTATGATGGTGATTTTTTTTCGCACATTATAGATATTTAAATTGCATAAAAGTGAAATGATTTAAGCATTTCTATCTACAAACAATTCAATACCAGTTTCAAACACTTCAATACAATTACTAATTAAGGAAAGCTGGCAGTGTTCAAATTTTTCCCCTTCCAAAAACAAGTAAACTAAGTGAAAATGCCATACATACAGTGTACAGCTCTCCTAGTGTCCTGGCCCATGATAACTTTCGAGCCATATCAAGAAATTATCTGGAACAAAACCTGACATAAAACAACTCCAGGCCTGGAAATGTGGCGTAAGTTTAACACTACCATCAATCCAAATCTGAATGTGCAGGTATCCTCTCAGGTGCCAGTGAATCTGGTCCCTGATTCCCTTCTTGCTATGGGCAATGTCCTTGTAAATCCTTGTAATATTTTTTAGGAGCAGAAGCAAACAAGATACAAGAGAAACAAAATGAGACACCAGAGCAACATGAGAGTACAGAATAAATCAGAGCTCCTGAGTCACCAGCAGTGCCCTGAAATAAGAGGTAAACTCTTCCTGACTGGTTGTCTGTGCCTGGGTGAAATTCCATGGATTACACAGCAACCTGAGGAAAATCATTGGGATTTTTAAGCACACAACAACTTGGATTTAATAATACATAACATGACTGCAAAATTAAATCCTTTTAAAATGTCAAACCTATTTTAGTTTGTGATGGAAGAAGTATTATGTACTGGTTATAAATTATGCCTTATTATCTGAGTGGAAAATCAATGTGGTAAGAGACTAAAATAATAATGGTTATTTCTTCAGTGCCTTTAAATATGGGGCTGTCTAAATTTGGCACTACAAAGAGCAAATTTAAATATTCTTTTACTTTAGACAAATAGGAATAGAACAGAGAACATTAAAGTAGGAATATATATGTATTAGTCTGCACTAATATAGAGATCATAATGATCATATTATTGATGCTAATGATTGATGTGGTCAAATCTAAAAATGCCTTCTAGCAGTTGAAAAGGACTGTATTAACAGCTTTCTATATTACTTGGAGTTGTGGGAAACAAGTTAATTCCCTGTGGTGAAGTTCTCTCTATACAGCAAAGACATTCAGTAATTTCTCCATTTAAAGATTTACTTGGCATTGCAATAAATCAGGAAATGTGTTGTAGCATTGCCTGAAAGGTGGTAATAAAAGCATTTTAAAATAATTTTTTTTTCTATGAGAGGGTGTTCTAGCTGAAGAAGAAAAATATAAACAAAATGCAAATGGATGTTGAAAAGTAGTTTGTAATGAACAGAACCTAATTGACATTAGTTAAAGTACCTTGGCTAAAGTGAAAAAAACTAATAAAGGGATAAATTACTGTCAAGAATCTTGACCATTGTAAAGCCTGTGAAATCCTATGTTGATTTTTAACCTTAGATCATTTAAATTGATTTATTCTTCTATATGCTAACATGGGGCCTGACCTTCCCACTTCAGTAAGTTTCTGACACTGTAAAAAGAATTTACAAGTTTCCATTTGATTGATTCTGTGACATCTTTATGTTGGTTTAAGTATATTGGTGTCACTCATCCAGTAATATTGGAATGAGAGGAGAGGATATAGAGAATGGATAAAGTTTTCTGAGCTCTGAAAAGGTGAATGTCTGCTATTGTGCAGCTGTTGACATCACAGAGTGGTAAGCAATTCAGAGGAAACCATCTGCTGATGTATGAGCACTGATGAGATTCTTAAACCAAGTGGTACTCGTAATATTCCTTCCTGCTATTCATACAATCATAGAATGCCCTGATTTGTAAGGAACCTTTAAGATCACTTGTTCCAACACCTCTGCCATGGGCAGGGATACCTTTCACTACACCAGTTTGCTCAGAGCCACATCTGATCTGGCTTTGAACCCTTCCAAGGACGGGGCATGCACAACTTCTCGGGACAGCAGGTTCCACTGCTTCACCAACCTCACAGTAAAAAATTTCTTCCTAATCTCCAATCTAAACCTATCCTATGTCAATTTCCCCTTCTCAAGCCATTCCCCCTTGTCCTTTCACCATATGCCCTTGTAAATAGTCTCACCCCCATCATTATTGTAGACTAATTTCAGGTTCCAGAGTGCCACAATTAGGTCACTCCCAAAGCCTTCTCCTCTCCAGGCTGAACAACCTCATCCCTCTCAGCCTTTCCTCAGGGAAGAGATACTCTATCCCTCTAATCATTTTGGTGGACCCCTCTGGCCCCACTCCAAAAGATAAATGTCCTTCTAGTGCTGGGGACCCAGAGCTGAATGCAGTACTCAAGGTAGAGTATCACCAAGGCTGTGTAGAGGAGCAGAACTATTTTGATTATTGTATTACTATATAAAATTATTCCCTTAGTTGTTCATAATCGATTGGAAAGTGATAACTTTCTAAAGCATTAAAACCAAAGCCAAAGAAATAGAATTACTTTTACTTCTTAAAAGCAGCCAGTCTTGTCTTCTGCTTTCAAGTTAATTTAAAAGACTAGTTAAACATAAGGAAAGAATCACGGTCCTACAGTTTCAACTTTCTAATAAAGTATTGAAGTAAAAAGCACTCTTCTTGCTTCTCTGTCTTCAACATCTTTTCATAGACATAGATGGAAGCTGTCCCTGTTCCAAGTGCCAGATACTGCAAAGGGAACTAGATCCAATTTCTTGATGAGAGCATCTATTCTATTGAAATTCCTAGAGGAACTGTAAGGAAAATAGCCTACAAACTTGTAAGAAAAATAGCTTCTTCCAGGGAGCAAGATGAATTGTTCTTCACATTGGCTAAAGATTTCAATGCAGTATGTGGGTTCAGTAATTTCACAGAAATTTTTGAAATAAAGAGATTCCTGGATCTGAATTATGGCCCCCTGGATTTACTGAACATATCACTACAGTCTCAACAGCATATCTTTAGGAACTTTCCTGGCAAAAAACCTTCTAACCTTCATCAGTGCAGGCCTTATGCATTTCTATCACAGGTTTTCCATCTCTAATGAAGTTGAACACTTTCAATATTGGGAAAACTGACCTGTGAAACACTGTGAATTATACAGTGTTTGAAGCATTATAGAATGGTTATTTTTGTATAGAGGAGGAGGATGTTGAGGTAATCATCTGTTCAGCTCTATTAAAGTTCTATTTCCATGCACCTTAGCTTCCCAAAGACTTTGTTGCTAAAAATATGGTTAATGCCAATCACCATGGTTTCATGGAAAAGAGGTCTTTTCAGATAAATGTGCTACCTTTTTTAAAACAAAATGTTAGCTCCACTTTAAAAAGGATCATAGTGCATACTTCAATTCTTTATCACATTATTTTGATTTGAGACCTTGCATTATAAGGAACGAACTACATATCAAACAGAAAAATTACTCTGAGACACCTCATAAAGTAAGTGGCTAAACATTCTCTAGAGGGAGAATATTTCTAGCAGATCTTCCTTGGTTTGCTTCAGTTTAAAATCTGTATCAACCATCTTGTTGGGCCACAAAAAGACCCAAAGGCTAGAGGGCTAGTCTCACAAGTTAGACAGTTCGATGTCTTACAGACAAAACTCCACTTACTAACACTCTATTTACAATGTATTACAGGGGAAACTGAAATATGAATTGACTGAGAGTTATATATACTCACAGTTAGAAGTAAGACCTGAGAGGTGCTTTCCAACCTTGAAGGAAACCAATAGTAAGATTAAGTGAAAAAATACAGAAGTTGGGCAGATTCAGTGAACGAATACAGAAGTTAGATTCGGCATTGGAAGTAAATACTCAGAGGTAATTGAAGATTAGAATATCTATTATGAGAAAATCTGGAAGGCCACTTGCATATGTGGTGTAACAGGATGACAGTGGCACATTATGGCCTTGAAATCTGCCCAAGTGTAGATTTTCAGATGAAAAGGAGCAAAAAAAAAATGGTATTTTCAGAATATATTGCTTTTGGCATATTGTTTATTATATATAAATCTACAGTAAATTTTTTAACAGCCATATTTATTGGAGATTAAAGAGAGACAGTTACATAATGTCCTAGGGTTGACTATATATACCAAATTTCCTATCTGTAATACTTAGAAATATTTCTTAAACACTTTCCCTCCACTTCCTTTTAACTGCTTCGTACCAGCAATGTCAATGTTTTGATGCTTTGGTTACATAATATTTTCTGACTTTATTTCTGAGATTATGTAGCTCTGCTACATGATATGGTTTTTACTGCAGTGGTTGTCAAAGACTGGGATATACCACAGCAATTCAATTCTTTCCTACATAGTTACTGAGATGACTGATGCAAAGTGTGGATATAGCCTTGTCTGCCACTCCTAAAAGGGGCAATTTTAGGCCACTGCCTTCAAAGTATCAATTGAAGTGGCATAGTCACTCCATTCTGCCTTACTCTTTCTCAAGCGGGTTTGTTTCCCAGTTAAATTTCCTGGCATGTATGTATGTGGTTTAGACTGAATAGCATGTGAGACACTCCCTCAGACTTTCCTGAAACTCTCCCCAGAACACTTTATGGTGGACAAACTATTTTGAATTTGTGGCCTTTCCATTAGCTAGTATTGATCCCAGAGGAGAATATATCATTTAAGCAGATCCTCTTCTGATCACGCACATATTTTTGTCTTTTTTCTGATTCTCCCCAGAACCAAGACACCTCTCCTGTGTATGTCCTTTGAACTCCCTTGAATTCTGGCTGGCTTGGTTCTAATTTAATGGGTGTCATCTGCCAGAATTTTTTTGAGTTTTCATTTATTTTTTAAAACTCATGAGGTTTCTGATACATTTAGAATACACAAAACAAAGCACATAACATTTCCAAAACTGGTGGACACCCCTAGGTAATTTTCTCTGCTGTGCATGCTGCATGCTGTGACATGGGATGCATTCTAGCTCAGTGCATCCTCTACATTTTGAAGGATTTCCTGCCTTCTTTATTTGTCAAAAGCCAAAAACAAACAACACTGCAGAGTAAAACTTTTGTTTGGAGCTGTAATCCATTTACAAGGATAGACAAAATAATTCCCTAAAAGATATTTCTAGAAAAAAATTAAAAATGAAACAGAAGAAACAGTACCTCCTTAGTTATAACTGCAAATGAAAACACAGAGACATATTTGGATTCTCAAGAGAATAGTAATTGTCAGTGGAAATTTCATATCAGTATTTTTAACTAGAGAGTTTTTATGAGCATACTGCTCTGCACTTTGCTGATAATTTCTTACCTACTTACATTGCACAGAATATGCAAAAACATACTGGGACATACAGGGACAAACTGCTGTTTCAGTACATACAATTCACATGTATGAAAAGGATGTTTCTGCAAGCACAGTGTTTGAATGATTCCTTTGGAGGCTGCCAGAGAAGGAGCTGGAACTGGAAAACTTTCTCTAAGGGCACTGGGACTGGTGTGTCAGATTCATTAGCTTTGCAGAAAAACAGTATTGCAAAGAGATTTTCATTTGGATCTGAATTTACAGTGACAAAAAGCATTGAGATAGACAGCCTGGTTTGTATAAAGACCTGTTTTAACAGTGACAGCATTTTTTTTAAATGGTAATGCTTTTTTTGGGGATAAAAACAGTAATTGTTGATGTATTTACTGTTTCCTGAATGTTTCCTAACTACTGGAAAAGCATTTTTCCTTCTCATACATTCTAAACCCATGCCCTGCACTGACACATTGCAACGTGTTGCTGTTTTTACAAAAGTGCAGTATTTGCAAAGGTTGGCAGGAGGTGTTACATTTGGGAGAGCAAAACATCTCTCTTCTATATTGATCAGAAAGCAATCTGCCCTTCTCCACATTCTCCCTGAAGTGCTGCAAGTCTGACTTCCTTTTGCTAGTTTTTATGACTGGACCCTTGGATGAGCACCACAGGTCCCTCCATACAACTGCAGTAGGCCAATGTCATCATTCATCCCAGAGAAGAATTGAGTCTAGCCAGAACTAGGGGAATGTAGGTAGGGAAGGAACATCAGGCAGCAGCACTTCTTCACTGGCAATTCCAACCTGTGCAATGCAGTTCCTGTCCAAGAGCTGATGTGCTTTGAGTGTGCAATGATGAAACCACAGAAGGTTCTGAAAACATCCATGAAAATCACATAAACATCTGTGATTTAATTCTAAAAACATTTTTCATAACAAATTATGTTTCCTACAGAAATGTAAATTCTTTTTTGTATAAATGAGAATAAACTACTGTTGGAATATCATGTGCAAATATTTTATTAACTTGGAAGCATTTCAGTGTATTTCTCTCCTGGATGTTATATTGCAGTTAAACTCCATGTTTAGTACTCTCAGAGGGTTTGATTATGCAGGAGGACAGGCATTTTCTCATCCTGATTCTTTTTTATAGCAGTTAAGAGTACTTAGAACTTTCTATAACCAAGTGATTTAGAAATACGCAAGATCTCCTAATATTGGTTTACTGTATACGGCATTCAATCTTATAGCCATAGAACTGAGTATTGTAAAATGCACTGAGTCTCTTCCCAATGTTTACGAGATACACCAGAAAGATAAGCACCATATAGAGAAAATATCTTTTTAGATAAAAATTGTTATAACAGAGAGAGAAATAGATATAAATTCCCTTAATAGATATAGGTTGGAAATTAAACAAAAGTCATTAAACCATAGAGGGCATGGTGCAATTAAGTAGGATGTGATGTAATAAAAGAAGTAACATATTTTTAGATTAAACCTTCATCTTTATAAAGCTTCTTATAATCTATAGGTACTTAAAACAACTAGAATTGAAGTCAGTGACCCAGAAACCTCCTTGTCTGAGTTCTTTTCAGTTCCACACAAATTTCTAAAATATTCTCAGAACAAAAGTAGTCTTACTGTGTTTCAAGTGATGCTGCTTATGTCAATGAAGAATAACCAATTTTCATTACAAAGAAATTTTGGATAATTACATCTTCATTTAAATCTGTATTCCATTTCTTTTTGTTCCTGTTGGTTTATGCAGTCTACAAAAATTCAGTCATAAATGCTTGCAGTGTTTCAGCTCATGCTTAAAGGCGTATGAAATATTGAGAATCATAATTTCCTTGTCATTTTATGATTAGATTTTTTCTAATTTTGTTGACTTAATATAGCATATTGCATACAAACAATATCTATTTTACATATTTAAATCTGTTATTCAAAATAGATTTTATTTTCATTAAATAAAGGGAAAGCAGTGAATATTTTATAGCCTGGCAATTATAAAGGAAGCATTTTGCTACGAATTTCTGTTACTAAATAATGAAAGTCTGATTAATTGCAGCGTAAACTAAATGACCTCCATATGTTGAGTAATTTGGCTTTAGGTGTACTAAACACTACTGCTTTTTCTGGTTATTACTGTTCTACTTAGCTTTCTCCTTTTCATGTTTTGTTTCAGAAGGAATGTGATACCAAAGAAAATGCATAACATCAAAAAAAAAAAAAAAAATCTGTTGCAAAAAAGTCCCAAGCATAGGCTTGGTTTTCAGTGTACAGATGCATATTTTTTATTAACAACTGTTCTCATTAGTTATTGTCTATTGTATAAAACAGTGAAAGATTTATGGATTTGGAAAATGCCAGGCATTATGACAAAGTGTGAATTTTTTTCTTTTGAAATGGACATGACAGGGATTTGCTCTTGTGTCCACTACATGAATATTTTAAAACTGTTGGCTGACTTGGGATGGAGAATTTTGTTTTATCCCATGAAAATTTAAAGAAAAAAATACTGCTGCAGAGTTAGCACGGAACAAATATCAATTTTGATTATCTTGAAATATCAGCTGCAGAGGTCTAGATGTTTGAATGAAACAATATCTACAAGGGAATTGCTCTGCAAAGTATCCAGAATAATTTTTCAGAACTTTAGGTAATGTAATGTTGATTTGTACATACATAAAACACAACTTTAAAACAGAGGCAGGTCTAAAACTCCATTTAATTAATTACCATGGTGGAAAATTTCTCTTTAGAAAACTGACAGCAAAAGATCAAAAATAAACAAGAATAATGACAGGCATCAGGACACTTAACAATATTTTAGGTATGGACACTTTCTCAGCCCATCTTCTTAAATTTCTCTTTGAAAAGCTGCACTGGCTAACAGGGAAATGACAGAACAAATTACTGATGGGCAAAGAAGATTGACTCTGTTCCCTGTAAGCTCTTATCTTTAAAATAAAGTTGTTCATGACAGTTAAGAATGAAAACAAAATAATTGAAGGTTCCAAGGAAATTGCAAAACTGATAAATGTAAGTAAAGTATTATAAAAATAATGAAAACATAAAATGGTTTTGAAGATAAAATGTCTAAATTATAAAATTAGATGAATATGCTAAGCAAAATAAAATAATCCCTAAAGCAGAAAATAAAAATAATAACTATGAATAATCTGAAATTTTAACTATTTCAAATTAGACATTTAATACGTGAATGCTGAGAATTCATCTTTTTCATTGACAATTATTTTTTTCTGGAATTCTTGTTACAGAAAGTTCTCCTATCATGTAGCATAGCAATGTCTGAGGGTGCCTTGAAACTACCAAAAGAAGGCTATTTTATTGTGGGTAGACATACACATGACTCTTTTATAGCATGGAAGCTTTTTTGAGGAAAGCATTTTACTTCCCTGTATTATCAACTAAGTATACTACTTTTGATTAAGACAGAAAAGAGGAATTTTCAAATCCACTGTTTTTCCTGATAAAAGAGCATATTTCTTTTGCCATGGGCTTACAGGCAGGCACTCAACATAAGTTGCAGGACTTGGTAATCTTGCAAGAAGACATGGCTACATGACTCAGCTCCTACTCCTAGATATTGCTACATAGGAAAGAGGCCTAAAGCTCTCTTTGAATGACTAATATTCAGTAATCCTTTCAACATGATCCCACCACAAATACTGACAGCCTAAAAGACTGAAATGGGACTTTATTGAGACATAAAGTTGAAGCGTTCAAAAAGCATATCTTTCCTGACAGCTTGGTTTCTGATTTGTAGCAAGGAACCAGTGAAACAAAAGATCTACTGAATGAATGTGTTGATTTTAACTCATAGAATTCCATCTATCTCACTTAATAAAGGGACTATGCTTTTCCACATTGTCCGGGATCATGACAGTTACTCATTTTCTTTCAATCATGACAGCAAAGAGAAAATTCTAAAATTCTATCATTTCTTTCAGGAAAAATTGTAGTTTTAATGCCCTGTTCCTCTATGATTCAGTAAAGAGAATTCAAAAATTGGAATATATGAATTTTAAAATGCTATTTAAAAGACTAATGGACAAAAGAAATATTGAAATTTATACAGTCATTTGGCTAACAGTTTTGTTAAAAAATGGTGCCTTTGATCTCTGAAACAGTGCTTACTTACAACATATGAATAAAAAGAAACATATTCTTGCTTATGCACAACAATGAAACACAGAGAAGTATGACCATAATGTTTATTATTGCTATGGCTTTTAATTATGGCTCTATCAACCTTAGACTCAGAACTGCACTGAAGTGCTTTTGATTTATCTCTAACTGCAGTGATAACCAATAAACTCAAATGTAGCTGCACATTTTACTTGATTTTCATCTCTTTTTCTTATATTTAATGTCTTCCACCTTTTCAATTTAGAGAATCAGCTGGTTTTCCATGTGCCTTCTACTTCTCTTATTCACATATTATTGAGCAGGATTAACTTAAAATGCATGAAGGAATACATCCTCCCAGAATTTTTACTCCATTTTGGAACTCACAATCTCTTGCAGCAATCTTTTGTGACTTGTGACGATCTTTTTTTTGGCCTTGTGTAACTACTTGGTGATTTAGTTGCAGCTCAGTATTAGCTGTGACGACCTGCTTGTTCAGAATGGCATTTCTCCACTAGGCTTCCAGGTATTTATGGGAAAGAGACGTATAGGTCTCCTGCCCTTTGGCACATGTGTTTCTTGTTAGCTGACCCATGGAAAAATGTTCTGAAGTGATTCAACAAGGCCAGAATAATTTTCTGTTTGATTTAATTTGTCTGTGGCTTAGTTGACATCAGCTCTGTTACCGCTTTGCTCTTCTTTTACAGAGAGAAATTCTTGGCCACATTCCTTCAACTGCTTTAAATTTCTCTCCCATGGTGTACCTTTCAGAAGTTGAAGAAGTAATCAATTGTGGGTAAGAGCATAATCTACTGTAAATAGCAACTTTTTCTCTTCTGACCTAGACCATGAGTCAAATATTAAATTCTTGCTCTTGTGTAATATTCCCTCAGTCTGCCTTAAAGCAGGTACTAAATTACTTTACGTTCAAGCTTGACTCATCCTCATGTGTCCTCCATGGACCTGCTTCTATAGGCAGATGTGACAAATGCAACTCTTCAGGCTTCTGAGATTTCTGACTGATCCCATATAAACAATTTAGCTATCTGTTGTACACAGCTTATCTTTAGTTTAGCATGTGGGAAACCTTTTTTGACTGTCATGTTTGGAGATCTGGCAAAACTAGAGCAAGAACTGTTCCTTCTACTTGCACTCATAAAACTGGTCAGTGCATTTCTGTATTTCCTGGAGTTTTCTGTCAAAGCTGTAAAGCTGTTCATGGTGATGGATTGTGCCTCCTGTTCCACAGATCTTTCTGTGTTGTTGTAAAGTCATGCTCTACGCTCCTAACCCTAAATGACATTGCCAAGTAGTCTTGACTTCATCCCATACCACTGAATTCTCAATAGCATTTGATTTTTTTGCTCAGTATACTCAGCAATGGTTTCCTTGCAGTGCGCTTTTAGGCTTATTTTTGGCCTGCTTGTGCCTTAAGGCAAGGCTAGGAGTGTTATTTCCAGGATATAGGCATTGACCTTCTCTTTGTGGATGCATTTCCTGTCTGCACATGTACTTCTATGACAAATGCAAAGATCATCAGGCTTTATGCTAGTGCAGTTTGAAGCATTAATAGAGAGCATTAGTCAATGTAATTCTGGCTCCACTGCAGTCTTGTCGTACATAAGGACCTGGCTCCTAATCTGTAATATTTTTATTCTCTAAAAAATTAATTCTTTGTTCTGATTTTCCTCTCTGCATAATTCTTCCCTAACCATCGAAAACCTTTGTTCCATATGAGGGAAAGCTGTTGTTGCTTGGGCTGATAATCTTAAACATTATTTCTACTATGTTAAAAAACCATTAAAATCACTTATGTTTTTGTTGTTGTCTTTATTATATCTTTGTCTATCTCCATATTATATCTTTATATTTATAGTTTTGTTGACTATTTCTTGGGTATGGCACTGGAATTCAATATATTATGCCACCTAATAGAAGTGTCAGAGACTGGCAAGTGGTAGGATAGTCCTTTGTACAGACATGCAAAAACACAATCAAAAATCTATTTCTTGGGCAAATCAAGTAATGCATAAGATTTATACTTAAGATTTATAATGCTTCCAATACTTTGATGTTCTTGAGTTAGTAGGTTTTCAGAATCCTTCATAGGTTTTCCCACCACTACTGCCGTACCAGCCTCATGTGGTAGGTACGACAGCCAGTCAGCTATAAATGCACTAACGGCAATTTTCAAGCAGGAATAAGAGAAGTCCATTCTTAACCTCAATTTTTCTTGCAATGTCAATTTCTTTGAACAACACATTGTGCATGTATATCCAATTGTTTATATTTTCCCAATAAAGCAAGTATTTTTGTTAACTTGACTAAACACACAATTATCTTCAAAAACGGCTTTGTTAAAATATAATTAGTTCCATAAAGGCTACGGTATATTTTGTGCATATCTATAGAAGATTGAATTAAATAGTTCATGAGTTCATTAATTTGTGGTCCTATCTGATCAGCTTTCATCATGTAACAGTTACTGGTAGGTTAGATTTATATTATGGAAGTGAAGTTTTCACAATGTAAGACAATACTGACAAACTTAATTCCACTAGCCTATTCATCCTTGCATTATGGTAATTAGGCACCTCTGGAAGACAGAGGAGCACAACCTCAGCTTTATTCTTAATTCTGGTACCAAATTTTGTGATGCCTTTTGATAATCTGGTTTTAGTACTTGCTTTAAGGCTTTTTATTCCAAATTTATTAGTTGTCTACCTATTCTCTGCTTCATCGCTGAAAGAAAGCCTCTAGCATTTTCTCTTGGTATATGCACTATTTATTTATAATGGTGACAATGTTGTTTCCAAAGTACTACAAGCTTGTATTACAGGTGACATTTATTCAACATGTCATCCCTTCTTTTTCCTTTACCTGTAAGTTGCACCAGGAATGGTATGGATCCTTTGGGTTTTCTGAGACAGAACATCAAAACCTCTACACAAAATGTACTATTGCTTTCATATAGAATTTAGACACACAAATCCACCTCCCTTTATTCCCAGAGGTGTCATATAAGTTTCTCTCAACAAGATAAATAAACTTGCTTTTTCCCTCTCTTTTTAAAATTCTTTCTAGCTCAAGTGCTTTGTTTAAGGGGAGGGAACAGATTCAAACTGCTGTTAGGATTAGAATGGGAATTTGTTTACAGCTGTTTCTTGTGACATGTACCTGCTGACAGAAGAACTAATGCCTCTGTACTCTTTTTCCAAAGAGTGCAGACAGAAGAAGATGGCCCTTGACTACACCTATCTCTTCCCAAGACCGAAGACATCTGTAGCTATTCAAAAAGTGTGAAAAATTTAAGTGAAGGGCAGTTGCTGCCCCAAAATTTCCGTGCACCCTGAGAACTACCTTAAGTTGTTCAGTCCCACATCTGCCACACTATCACTCTTTCAAGAGGGCTTTGGTTAATTCTTTATAGCAAAATGACACCAAATATAGAAAAATACAGTGTTCCTTGTGAAACAATAACACATATTTAGCACAGAATCTTTGTCTATCTCCATCTTCATTTTGAAAGAAAAGGATAACCCTTCCCCCTGGCTCCTGATTGTCAGGATGGAATCAGCTCTCAGAAACCACTCATTTTTTTTCTCCCTGAAACCTGCCCAGGGAAATAGTAGTATTTGGTATCAAGATGTATTTTCAGTACTACTTTGAGCAGCATTTTTGTAGTTGGAGATGTAAGGTGTCTGTGTTGTGCGTGTACAGCAGCAGACATTTATTAAAAGTGCTGTAGTGTTTTAAATACCTCACCTCATTTCAGGGCGCCAGCACTGGTTGTCATGGAAACAGAGCTGAGAACCAGAAACTGGCAGTTGAAATTGCCTCATCTGCGAGTGACTGTGTCCGTGTCTGGTCCTGCTTCCATGGAAACACAAGTCAGAGCAGCAAAAGCAAGGCAGTGGTTTCCAAAAGCTGCCTTAAAAATAACCCTGAGCTTAGTGTTATTTTGTTTGTGATCATCTTCCCACCAACTCTGCTTAAGTAGAGCTCTTGAAGTCTGCAATATTTACAAGTTTAAAAGATAAAAGGAAAACAAGGCATAAAAAATAGAGGTATCTGTTCTCTTTGGTTTTCTGTACTGGCATAATGAGTTTTTTGGGAGACAAACCAGTTAACAAACTGTGGCCTGCATAGTTACATTAGGAACTGACCGTCAGAATTACCTTTGATTAATTAGGTGCCTTTTTTTATAATTATTGTTTATACTGAGCATGTTAGAAGCAGAGGCATACTTTAGCTAGTTAACTGGGCCTCATTAGTTCTCTATTATTACTGAGCCATTATATCTCACAAAAAATTAAATCAGATTCAGGCAAGATTTTTAGTTTTCAAAATAACTAGTTGCAAAAAAGCCCAAATAATTTTCTATGGATTTCATGCCCTTTTTTCCCCCGTGAAAAATCAAATTCTATCCTCTTTACAAATTTCCAGGCTTTTCATCTGGCTCCAGATCTTCTGCTTTGCAGTAGACTTGAGAAGTATATCGCTCAGTTTTGAAAAGGTTGAATGGGTTGCCACATGCTTAGTTCAAATACCTGTTACCCTGTTGGCCTTCTTTCCCAGGTATGCTTTGCTTCAGACAGATGAGGGGCTATTTTTTATCTTCCATTGTTCAAACAAATCTTTAATTTATTGTGATTCTTGATGTCTGAAGAAACAGTGGCAAAATTTTAGATTAACTTAAATGGAATAACGTTTTCAGTATTACTTTGAAGACATCAACAGCTTGTAAGATATAAAATGCTCCAGAATTCAGGTGATGCGTCTGATTAATTTGCCAGCTATCTTGAGGAAATTTATGTAACAGTAATTCCTGCTGAAAAAAGAATAGACAGTCTTTGTTTAAAAAGAAATCCAGTTTAGCTAGTGGAATAAATAGCTGTGTATCAGAGCTTAAGGTTTTTTAATAAGATCCACTATTTGCATGATAGGGAAGTCATCATATACTGAACCTATGTGTCAAATAATAAACACAAAACCCAGTCTGAAACATTCAGCCATTTTATTCTAAGGCTTCTTGTGAAATGTTACTACCTAAAACTCCTTAGAGGAATATGTTCTACCACTGATTCTCTCTTTGACTTAATACTCTGTCTCTGTATCTTGTAGGTCTCAGATGAATTCCTGAATGTTTTGAAGTAGAGAATATAGAAAACTCTTTGCCTGTAGATTCCTCAGGGGCTTCCTGACCCAACAGAGAAGAGCATAGCATAGTTCTGCTTTGGGTTTAGAGCTGGTCGGGATGACCTCAAATATGTAGACAATCAGATGGGTGTTAACAGTATGTTCACTATGTTCTGTGCTTCCCACCACTGATTAATTTCCTCCCTCATTTTTCTTTTTAGCTGAGACAGATTTTACTACTATTGTGAAACTCTGAAAACGTACTGTGGCATCATAAGCTGTAAACAAACTCCATTTCATAAAAAAGACCTTTTTTTTGTCTCTATTTGATTTGCTTCTTGTTCCACATCAGGAGTTTTATTTCATCTGGTCATTGAAATGACTGAGAGCTGCCATTTCTATCTCCATTCTTCTATTTTTTAGAAGACTTGTATTGTATTTTTATTTTATTTATTGAATTCTTGAAAAAGTATCAAAAATGGGTTGGTGCCCTAAACAACTGAATTTCATCCAGAACATGAAATGTGTGTACAGTTTAGAATATCTCCCAATATTAACACAATCATCTTTATAACAGATTAGATTCAGAGCTGATATGCGACTTTCATTACAATATTTAACAGTCTTTGGCATTTTTCACTAAAGTTGCTTTACTTACCATTTCAAAATTCCCTTATTTCTACTTCAATTAATGCAAACTAGCTTTCTTATAATTGTTACCTTTTCTTTCAGTATACTTAAAACACATTTGCTTATAACTTTACACTTTTAACTGATTTTGATAATAAAAAAAAAAAGTTATTGCAGGTAGTATCTCATTGTGTGTATGTGTGTCTTCAGTATTCTCCGCTTTTTAACTTCAATGTATAATATGAATGTATTAACAGGGACAATATTAATCCATATTGAAATTTAATAAGAGATCTGCAATGAAACTGTATACGTGTCTATTTTTCTGTTTTTCCTCTCCTTTTTGTACTTCCCTAAAATTCAGTTCAATACAGTCTTTCTCCATCCTTTGTCACAATCTGTGATCTTTCTCAGGCATCTGAGGGATCCCTCTTATGCTGAATGTTATATATATAAGACTCATGAAAACCGGATTCCTTGGATACAATCCCTGAGCTTTGTGCCACCACATGCAACACTTATGCAAATTCAATGTCCGAATATTTAAGTGTGTATTTTACCCCAGATTTGAAGGTATGTATCTATATGGAACAGATAATTTTGGGTGTGATCACAAGGCACATACAGGGCAATGAGGGAATCAGGCCCAGCCAGCACAAGTTTAGGAAGGGCAGGTCCTGCCTGACCAACCTGATCTCCCTTTTATGACCAGATGACCCACCTGGTGGATGAGAAAGGCTGTGGATGTAGTCTACCTGGACTTCAGCAAAACATTTGATGCTGTCTCCTACAGCATCCTCCAGGAAAAGTAGGAAGCTGATGGCTTTTGGTCAAGTGCACTTCTTGCTGGGTTAAAAACCAGCTAGATGTCTGGGCCCAGAGAGTGGTGGTGAAGGGTGTTGCATCCAGTTGCCAGGCAGTCATTAGTGGTGTTTCCCATGGGTAACAGTATTGGATCCAGTCCTGTTTTGTATCCTTACTGATGATCTGGATGCAGGGATCTAGTGCACCCTCCATGAATTTGTGGGTGACACTAAGCTGAGTGGAAATGTTGGTCTCCTGGAGGATAGAGAGGCAGAGGGATCTGGACAGGCTGTGTTGAAGTACCAAGCCCAGCAATGTGAGGTTCAGCAAGGACAAGTACTGGCACCTGCACTTGGATTGCAACAACCCCATGCAATACTATAGGCTAAGGAGTAGAAAGCATCCCAGTGGAAAATGATCTGGGGGTGCTGGTCAACAGCAGGTGAACATGAGCCAGCTGTGCCCAGGTGGCCAAGAAGACCAATAGCTGGTATCAGCAATACTGTGGCCAGCAGGATAAGAAAAGTGATTCTTCCCTGCACTTGGCACTGATGTGATACAGTCTTACACGTGGCCAGGGTGGAATGAGCCCCTTGAAGATACATCAAGTCTGAGGGTTGAGCTGCAACCTTCCAGAGTGACTTGATAATAGCGAGACAACTTCTCTGGACATGCTTCGTAAAAGAAAAAGTTTTAATAATGGCAAAAATAATAAACAGTATCAAACAAACAATAAAAAAATATAAGTTGAACAAAGTGTAGAGAAAACTCCAAAAAAGCAATTGATCCCCTCTGTGCAGTCTTTTAAGTACTTGATGATCCAGGTAGGTTTTTTGCCACCTTGCCCAATGAAATTGGCAACAAGTTTTGAGATACAGGTCCAGGCGTCCAACTGGTATCTCTGCTTGGCAACCGGCCAATTACTTGGAACAGAGCATCAAAGTTTCTGGGTTCTTTACCTTATATGAACAGCAAGGGATGAGTCTTAAACCTTTCCCTATATGGAAACACCTACTCAGGTGTGGGGTGCATTGCTACACGGGTGAAGTCACACCCCACTCCACTCCTGTGTCCAGTCCTCGGTCCCTCACTACCAGAAGGACATTGAGGTGCTGGAGCATGTCCAGAGAAGGGCAACAGGGCTGGTGAATATTTGGGAACACAAGTCCTGTGAGTAGAGGCTGAGGGAGATGTAGATGTTTAGTCTGGAGTAAAGGAGGCTCAGGGCAGAACTTGCCACTCACTACAACAGCCTGGAAGCAGGTTGCAGACAAGTGGAGATTGGCTTCTTCTCCCAAACATCCAACAACAGGATGAGTGGTTCATGTTGGACATCAGGAGGAGTTTCGCCATTGAAAGGATTGTGAGGTACTGAAACGGGCTGCCCAGGAAGGAGGTAGAGTCACCATCCCTGGAGGTGTTCAACAAATGATTGTATGTGGAATTTGGTGCTATGGTCTAATTGACAAGGTGGTGATCAGTCAAAAGCTGGACTCAATCTTAGAGATCTTTTCCAACCTCAATAATTCTGTGACTCTATTAAGGAGACATGAAAAACCATTGGAAAATGCATCAGAACTATGTGCTCAGAGGATATAAGGTGCTTGCTCAAACTAAAAAGGGGGTTGCTTGAGGATTTCAGATGAACCATGCCTCAGAAACTGAAGATTGGGTGTGTGTTGACATTATCAGTAAAAGGGACCTTTCCTAGAATGAGGTGTTGGAGCTCCTGGAAAGTGTTGAGTTAAATATTAGGTTGTTAAGCTGTAAAGAAAATTAGGTAATGCACAGGACAAGTCTTCATGACAAAGTGTTGGGTTGGAAATGAGAACAAAAAATATATTTGCTTTCTTTGGTGTGAAGTTCTTACATTGCCTGTTTTTCTTCAAGCTATGATTTCTTAGAAACTCCTCCCAAGTTCATAATTTTGTGAGATGCTTAGAGCAGAAGTTATAGTCATAGAATTGTAGTCCTCTTCAAAAGCCCTCTTCTGTGCTCAGGCAACAAACCGTGCCGGACTATTAAAATTGTTCAGCCAGAAAGCTTTCAAATACATTGATACTTGAGGTCATCGTTTTCTTCCTTTAAAGAAGACATAGAATGGGTCCTCTTACAGATGACTCATTTCTTGAAGGATCTGGGAAACTGATAAGAAAATTGCAGCTCAACCTCTTTTCTAGCATTTTCCAAGAATGAGTATGTCACTGCATTTCTCAATACTGTCAATACTCTAGGAAACTTCCTGTCTCACAGAAAATCTTGGGATAGAGTACAAACACAATGATAGATATGAAAGGATTTGAGAGAAAGGCAGTTTGCTCAATAATGCATGTACCATTTTATGTCTAGCTTATGTTGGTTACCTTAGTAAAAGTACCTGTGTGATATCAAAGATTGATGGCCAAATCAGTCTGTCTGCCTAACAGAGACTTAGATTTTGGATAGGTTCCCCACCACGTAGGAGCTTTTTAAATACTGTCATAGTTAATCCAAAATACTTTTATGTTTAAAGGAAGAAATAGGGAATACTCTTCCTGTAGGAAACTGATGATACACTTGGTTCCAATTTCATTAAAAAATAGTAGAAGTTTTTCCCTTATGGATAGATACAGTGTCTAGCTGTGTGATCTTGACATTTTTCATTTGTGTTTTTCATTTTATTGAAATGAAGACACAGCTTTCAGAAGGTTAAGTGCTGAGAAACTAATGGGCCTAATAGAATTCGATTCAACATTTCAATACGATTGTTATTGGACAAGTTGGTTGAAAAATTTTTGAAAGAAAAAAGTATCATATCACTTTAAAATTTTCAGTGTGAGAATGGAAATAAGTAATCAAGCCATCTGTATGCATTGGAAGCCTCTTTCCAAATTTCACAGCAGAAATTTTGTTCTCAATTCAGGCTTTGATATTGCTGATTTTTCAGTCTGCACATCTTTACAGTTGAAGGTACTTCTTCCAAACCCAAAACATCACCAAAGGATTTTCTTGGCATTCGGTACTTAATTACATTGAAATTAATATAGAGAAGCTGGATATTGCATGAATGATATTAGCAATCAAAGTAGGATGCTATTAGGGAAGTTTCTCAGTGCTATTTATGCTGCTCCAAGCCATCTGGAGGCATCTGAATGTGTCATTGAAATAATTAAGAAATATCAAGAACAAAACTGTTTTAAATAAATTTTAATGACAAAACTAATTAGGGGACCATTCCCATAACACACAACAGTCTCTGTATGTTTCTAATGTGTCACAAGTGACAACTTTCCAGGATAAATGGCATATTTTTCAAATTCATCTCTGAGCAGTATCTTTTGGAATTTTATTTTTAATTCCAGAAAATGTGGGGGTCTTTTGCGACTCATGTGTGAAGTGCCTAATAGATTTGCTTTCAACAGTAGTTCTTTCATATTTTTAAAATAAAAGTTCTCTTACACTGGGGGATGGAGTGGTCTCAGTATTTCTTTAATTAATTTTGACATTTAGTAAATATAAGCTGAAAAATCATAAAATCATAGAATAGTTTTGATTGGAATGGATATTTAAAGGTCATCTACTCCAATCTCCCCATAATGAGCAAAAGTATCTTCAACTAGACCCAGTGTCTCAGAGCCCTGTTTAACTTGACCTTGAACACCTACATGGAGGGAAAGAGTTCCACCCTCTCTGGGCAACATGGTCCTGTGTCTCACTGTGAAAACTTCTTTCTGTATCTTACGTAAATCAAACCTCTTCGGTTAAAAACCCTTACCCCTTGTATCACAACAGGTTCTGCTAAAAAGTCCCTCTCCTGTTTTTTATAGGCCCAGCCATTTCCCCAGGCTGAACAACCCCAACTCCCTCAGCCCATCCTCACAGGAGGGCTGCTCTGAACCTCTAAGCATCCTCATGGCCCTTCTCTGTATCACTCCAACATATCCACATCTTTTTTTTTCCTTTTCAAAGTAATCTGCCTTTTTAATGGGACTATTTGATCCTTTCTAGCATGTGTTCCTTCACATGCAGCCAATGATACCTCTGTTATGGGTTCTTCTGAACAGTCCTGGTGCCAGCTAGTTGAAGAAAATGCTTCCAAGAGTGTAGTATGGATGCAGTATGATTTCACCAGTCAGCAGTAACCATGTAAGTCATAAATAACAAAGTTAATGTTTTCTTCAGGAGGAAATTAATATGCATAGTGAAAATTGAGTGGTTAACCTTCATTAGCTGATACACACACATAAGCATACATACATGATCAGCATGCATACATATAAGTCTTGATGCTGGTTGAAATACTTAAATGTTACTACTGCCTGATAGATAAAAATAATAATAAGTTTTGTATGCTTCCTCCTTATGATTATTCTTTGAACAGAAAAATCTCTATTGAAATGATTAGTTTTGCTTAGTGCTTTAAAACATTGTAGCTGAACTAGGAATCATTTTGTTTCTCTTGGATGTGAGATCAAAGAGTATTTTGTATGGAAAAGCCTATCTGTACCTCTGATAGCAACTCTTAGTGCAGAGCATTATGCCATCCATCTGACTGGAATAACCTTGATTCTTTAGTCATAACAAAATCATAGCCTGAAGGATGGTTCTCTCAGAAAGCCTATTTGTGATCATTATGTCTTAGGGATTATTAAAAACCTCTACACTTGATGGGAGTCTTGCAACTTTTTGCAAGTGTAGCCAAGGCCTCACCAGAGCAATTGTTGTACCGGCTTTGTCTCAGTGTAAGCATTGCCACTGGAAATAGCAACCTAATATTAGGCACCAGTGTCATGCTTAAGGCAGCTTACCAGGCACATAATTTTTTTATTCTCTCTGAGCTTCTTCGTGTTTACATGTTGAAAGAAAAAACCTAAGAGTACTTAAATCTATGGACACATTGTGTATTTGTTGCTATACCAAAAGCTAGTAGTACTGCAACATTACTGTAAAGCAAAGCAGAGCTGCCCAGATCTGATCTATTTAAGCAAGAAATTCGAACTCTTATACTATTAGGCAATTATCTCAAATTTTTTTCCTACAATGTTTGCATATGTGCCCTGTACCTGTAAAATATATGTAACCTGAGCCTATTGCAGAACACTATGTTTAGATGATTTGTACAACTAAATTGAAAAATAAATGCATGTGAGCAGATTATGCAATATGTGAAAAGAAATTTTATGCATTTATGACTTACTAATTATTTATTATAGCTGATCTTACATAGATTTTACAGAGAATACATGTTCTTCCTAATCTTACTGTGTTTTAAAATCTACGGCTTGAAAGCAATGTTAAGAACTACCTACTCATCTTTTTGACTCTAATAATGAACTGCTTTGTCGCAGTTGGACACGAAAGGAGGACCCTGACTCCAGGTAGAAGAAAATTGAGAAAGCTAATTTATTAATGTCACACATCCCTTTTTATAACATGCTGTGCTAAGGAACCATATCATTGGTTAGAAAAGACAACACGTCTCTTCATTGGTTAAAAAATAGAAAGCAATGCCTGTGAGAGGGTTGCTATAGTAACTTGAAAATATTATGAAAACAAAAGACTGTTTACATTTCACTATCCTTGAGAGCATTTTTTTCTCTCACAGAAGAATCAGCCACTACTTGGGCTGAAAATTCTTACAAACTCAGAAAATCAGACCCACACTTTTTAAATAGACAGCTTTTGACCTTCTCTTACAATCTCAAAGAGCTATGTAGAAATGTATCTTTGATATAAATTTGATCATCTTAAAATTGTTCAATTTCCATCAAATTCAGATTGTGTTAATGTTCAGTGATAATTTGCGTTTCAGGAAAATATGACTGTAATTAATAATTTTATGTTTATTTAATAATTGTCAACCTTTAAAACAAGTGGATTTTTGAAATGTTATTTTTTATTCCTGCATCTCAGATCTAGCTACCAAACATATATCTTCTTTTAAGTCACAAGACAAGCATAGCATATATCTATGCAAATAATACACCCTGAGGAGAGGTGAAATTTAAAAAATGCTTGTCAAAAAGGACTTTATATCCTGGAAAGAAGAAATTAAAACAATTTTTTCAACAGAAACTGAAGCTTTTGTTTGTTTGTTTCATATATCAGACAACTAGGGCATAGTAATTTGCAATGCTGTTCTGTAATCTTGTCAAATTTAATATTTGAAGTCTGTGAGATTTCTTATATGCTCATCAGAGAAGGCCAATATAAAATATAAAAAACCCTTGCTTACCATTCACAATGATTTTTTTTCCAATGCTGTTGCAATATCTCTGCTTTTATGAAATATGGATAATCTAGCACAGTTATGTGGTAAATTAAATTTTCAAAGTTAAGCTATTTTATACAGATAACTCCTCTAATATACAATATTAAAAAGCACAGAAGTGCCTTCCTTAAACTGAATATCACAGTACAAAGTCCTTAAATGGTGCAGTATCCTCTGTTGTTACTGACATTTTTATAAAGTGAAACCAAATTATATTCCGATGCTGAAAAGGACCATGACAGTGATATGAGAAATGGAGAAACTAGTCTCCATTTCCAAAGAAGAATATTAAGATGTCTACATGGAGAAAGCTAATGTTCTGTTGAATTTTTCAACCTGTAAATGTTCCAGGGAAAAGCCCATACAGAACAGCTGAACACTTACTTGCACAACTTCAGAGAAAGGTATGAGTTTAATGGGGATGCATCAAAGTGAAGAGACATTAGATCTGATATGGTGCTGTGAAAATGGGACACACAGCTTCCAGAACTGATTTGATCAGTGCCCACATTGCTTTCTGGGGACCATGCTGCCCAGTTACTCAGATTCAGTGTTTATTATACCCACAGTAGCCACAGGGGTACATATACCCTAAGATCCAAGTTTGATTTATCTTGCATAACATAATTAAAGCTGACATTTACTCTAAAGAGATGAAGGGAAAAAAAAAATTATGGTTACAGTACTTAAAATTTAATTTTTCCATGAGGATAGATGGGTGTCAGTTAAGATCTAAGATCATTAACTTCTGCCGTATTTGATTTCTGGGCACTATGACACTTTTTGACTGAGGAAGATAGAAACCTGAATGGCAGAATTGCTATTTTAATGATGGCTACCAATATTTTATGAAAAAAACCAAAAAACAAAATAAAGCAAAACCAAAATACAACTACCAAAGAACCTCAAACAAACAATAACAAAAAAAAAGGTAAAAGAAGTACTGTATAATTTATAGATGTACTTTAAAAATGCATTTTCTTGAAGAAAGCCCTTGTAAGTATTTACTCCTCAAACATATCTTGGTTGATGCAGCAAACATTATTTCATTTAAAGGTAGAGATTACCTCAGAGAATTATCAGATTAGATATATTGGTGAGCAAGTAGCCATGATTTAGTCTCTATAAACATGATGCTGCTTATGCAGTATTCAATCTGGATAGACTACGGTAAAATAAGAATGTGTTTAAGCAGAAAATAAACCATCTTATTTTCATTTATTTTGTTTGCTTTTAATGGAAAAGAAAGCAAATACTCTTTAATTTTACTATACTAAGAAACTTGCATTGGTGGTCTTGAGCAATTCCATGTAGAAGATATATATCACCATAAAAATATTAATTTATCCCTCACAAAATACAAAAGATTGCTGTTCCTTTTAATTTTTCAAGTTATGAATTCTTTACAGCAATTTCTACATATGGTTCATGAGAGGGATCATTGTCCCATTACTAGCTTGCAAGCATTTATTTTGACAACTCAAAATTATAACTATTTTATTTACTTCTGTGCCTTTGATTGGATCAAAAACAATAACAATTTTCAGTAATGGAAAAATAACCTAGCTTTTTACCAAATCAGGGTGTCCTTAATCAAATTTTCCATGGACATTCTTTCCAATCACCACAGTAGGGTGTCTTTTGTAGGCAAAAATAAGCTCACTTAAAAATACTTATAGATATCCTGCCAACCTATACCTGTTAACCCCCCCTGCCCGCCCAGAAAAGTTAATTCTGAACCATTCAAATTCAGAACAGCTCATAGGACTTTACAGAAGCAGATATCCTGGGAGTGGGATATATGCTATTTTTTTTTGTTTGAATAAGACTTCTACTGATGAATGATCTATTCACCATTCATTGTAGTAGTCCTAGCTTTCTGCTACTGTTTTTTTCTGGGGTTTTTTTTACTACTACTGTTTAGTTTTCTTCATAGCAGCTCATATGGTGTTGTGTTTTAGGTTTTTGACCAAAACAGTGCTTAACCACTAATGTTTTAGCTTTTGCTGACCAGTGTTTGCACAGCACCAAGACACTTTGTTTCCCCTGTCCCAATGGAAGTGGTGAAGGAAGTGACCAAGTGACTGAGTGGTATTTATCTGCCCATTGCTGATAACCTACAGCACCAGAGTTTTCATCAGGAGCATTTTCTCATTCTGGATGAACAACCTGCATTCCATTTCTGATGACATTACTGTCTAGAATAAGTGTTCTCAGACATACATAGGGTGCTGCTGATCAGGTCTTCTGGAAGCAAGTCAGGCTCAGTGCACTTGGACTATACTGGAGGAGTACTCTGTGTGTGTCTGTACATCCACCTAAGTTTTCAGTGAGAACTGGCTTATAGATGTTGTTTGCCACTGACAGGACAGCCTTCAAGCAAAATTTTGCCTAGAAAACTAAACTTTAAAAGCCCATATTCTCACCTGCCAGAGCGCCCTCCTCCCTGTGCTTAAGCAGCAATGACAGTTTCTTTAAATGACTTTTTTTTATAGTGCTTATTCATATATTTTCCTTTGGGAAAAGCATGGCCACACTATGAGACAAAATATTCTCAGAGGATCTCTTAAACCAGGTTCTAACATAATTATGACTCACAGAGTATCATCACCATCAGAGATTTCTGCAATAAATATTTTCTGGAGAAGTGAAAAAATAAACAAAGAGGAGAGAGAATGGGAGAAGGGAAATCACATTCTACCAAAACTAGACAAAATGAAACAAAAATCTACAAAAAAATTTGGAAAAGTTGGAAGAACCTGTGAAATCTGTAAGGAAATCATTCCCATCTAAATAGTCTGGAGAGCACTTGGGACAAAACTGTGGTAATTATCTAAGCTTAAACAGAAAAGTCTTCTGTAACTTACCATTATATAACAATAGTTTCCCTTGTAAAATACTTTGAGAAACATAATTCTTTAGGATATGCTCCCAGAGATTCAGAGTTGTCTGGGAAACCAGCTGCCATGTGTAGTTCTTCTCTTTTCTGAGCAAATGTTAAGTCACATGGATTTTCCATGTGTCAGGTTTTGTTGCTGACTTTTTAAAAGCAGAATGTATCTGTTCTACAGCACTGACTGCTACAGGCCTTTACAGTCAGCTTTGCATCTGTGGGACTTGCTCTCTCTCAATCTGTATTTGATGCTGCTTGCATAAATAATAAAATCTTACATAAACAGTTAGGACTACAGATTGGAGAATTTTTCATTAATGTTTTGATGATTGCTTTCTAGTCTCAATTGGTTTGTTTTGTTATCTGTGATAGCTGTACCAATACCTCATGAAAATCTGGGCAACACTGACTGCTAAGATGCTAGAAACCCACAAATTCAAGAAGCTGCTTCTTGATACTGACATGCAAAAATAATATATTTTCACTTTTCTTGGCCTTTAGTCCCTTTGAGGGTTGAACACTGAATTTCATTTTGTGTATTAGTTATATTTGAAAATACATGTTACTTCTCCACAGAAAAAGCCAAATTAAAGTTTCTACACATTTCTCTTAATTGATTTGCAGAGGAGTTAGGGAGCTACTGTGAAAACTTCACTTTTTTGACTGTTAGAGAATCACAGAATGGGTCAGGTTTGAAGGAGGTATAGTGGGTCATCTGGTCCAAACTCCCTTCCCAGGCTCATCTTGGAGCACATTGCACAGGGGCATCCAGGCAGTTCTTGAATCTCTCCAATGAGAGAGACTACATGCCATGTCAGGGTTAGCTATTCCTGTGCTCAGTCATCTTCACAGTAAAGAAGTTCTTCCTCATGTTCAGACAGAACTTCCTGAGCAATTGCTTCTGCCCATTTTCTCTTGTCCTATTTCTTGGCACCACTGAAAAGAGCCTAGCTTCATCCTCTTGACACCCTCCCTTCAGATACTTACAGGCATTGACGAGGTCCCTCTCGGGCATCTCTTCTCAAGGCTGAACAGGCCCAATTCCCTCAGCCTTTCCATGTTAAAATGCTCCAGTCCCTCAACCATCTTTGTTGCCCTCCACTATACCTGCTCCAGGAGCTCCATGTCTCTCTTGCCCTGAGAAGTCCAGAACTAGACACACACTCCTGATGTGGCCTCACCAGGGCTGAGTAGAGGGGCAAGATCACCTTCCTTGACCTTCAGGGCAGTTCCTAATGCACCCCAAGACACCATTGGCCTTTTTGGCCACAAGGACACTCTGCAGGCCCATGGACAGCTTGTTGTCCACCAGGGCCCCCAGGTCCTTCTCCTCAGAGCTGCTCCCCAGCAGGTCAGCTCCCAGCCTGTGCTGGTGCCGGGGGTTATTCCTCCCCATGTGCAGGACTCTGCACTTGCCCTCGTGGAATTTCAGATGATTCTTCTCTGCCTGTCTCTCCAGCCTGCTGAGGTCCTTCTGAAGGGCTGCACAGCACTCTGGGGTATTGGCTGCTCCTCGCAGCTTTGTGTCATCAGCAAACTTGCTGAGGAGGCAACGGCCCCTTTATCCAAATAGCTTGATGGATAAGTTAAACCATGCTGTTCCCAGTACCGAACCTTGGGGGACCTCACTAGTGACAGGCTGCCAACAAGACCCTGTGCCACTGATTACAGCCCTCTGGGATCTGCCATTCAGCCAGTTCTCAATTTACCTCTCTGTCCACTCATCCAATCCACACTTCCTGACTTTTCCTACAAGGATGTTGTGAGAGACAGTGTTAAAAGCCTTGCTGAAGTTGAGGTAGACAATATTCACCATCCTCCCTTCATCATCCAGGTAGATGTTTCACTGTAGAAAGAAATCAAGTTGGTCATGCCAGTACAACAGGTTTCAACAAATACCAGGAACATGTTGCATGGTGATCTGGGCATCAAATGCTGTGTAAGATTTTTTGTGTTGGTGTAGACATCTACACAGCAATAGCACATATCTAGTGAGGTATTGGTATCCTAAATTTGTTCTTGGAATCCAAGTGGGATATTGCAAGGCATCTAATGATTTATGTCTGTGCTTAGATATTTGAATCATCCTTTAGGTATTTAAGCTTGTAGACAAATTGTAATTATATACAACTGGATATGCTACACTTAAAGCTTAGAAATAAGTGAAAAAATAAGTAATATGCATACTAGTCTTCACTTGGGAACCAGGCTGTAAACGGAGATGAAATTCAGAAATGGACTGTAACCTCTTGAAAAGAATGCTTTTTAGGTAGAATAAGTGTTTAGCTACAGTGGCATTAATATTCTAGTATAAATGCAGTGCACTATCAACATTACTGAAATCTATTTGTGAACAATGAAATGAGTGGTAATGCAGAGTTTATATTATCACTTTGTGTTATATCCCTGAAGTCTCGAGACGTGTCAGCAATACACTTTGCTTTCTTATTCAGATTGGGTTCTCTGGGACTTAAATGTGTGCTGAAATACCTGGTTCACTTGCCTAAATATAGTTTTCCAAAGTATTGAAAATCTAGTTTAGATTTTAAGATTTTTGTCATGATTGTGAACAGTTGTAAAAATAGAACTTTACTCTTTGCTAGCTATTGTTGGCTACAGACATCAAGAACAGCTTTCCTGCGGCTGTCACTTAGATGCCTGATATACATACACAGAGACAGACTTTTCAAGCCAGATGAACAAATTCTTGGCAGCCAGAAAATCTTTTCATTTCATTGATTTTTCGGGTGATCTGTGGTGATTACATGACTCTAGGCATTATATCTAACTTTGAGTTCTCTAATCAGATGTATCATTAGCTAGAGTAGTATAGAAATGTAGTTGTTTAAGGTATTTTTTGTTTTAGCGTTTTTGGGGTTTTTTTAACTTAACAAGACTTACACTTTTTTATGAGGTTTTCAACATCTATTTTAAGATGGAATGACTCACACTCTGGAGTTCCCATTTTCTCACCCAGAGAATCTGGGTGTCAGTTCACAATAAGCACTTCCAGATTGCTGCAGATAGGTGAGATGAGTTCAGCCTGTCATAATTGAATGCATGTGGCAAAATGGAGCCATGAAACTGTATGACAAGGAGGTCATACATCAGACAAAGCTGTCTGATGTTTCCTACCAAATACTACTATAGTCAGGTACATAAACTATATCTCAAGTATTTAAATTCTTGCTTTTGAATTGAGAAACAAAAGTCTATGATATTGTTATGCCAATAGCTTCAAGCTGTGTCTAAACTTGCCCCTCTAAATTATGTCTCATGGCTCCATATTAGAAGTATGTGTGAGCACATGCATATAAATGGATGTCAGGTTAAGAGCATATATGACACTTTCCCCTAGCTTTTGCACGTCTCCAGCTCAGAGGATTTTCTGAGTCTGAAGCTGTATGTTTCCCTACTAACATTTACTGGATCTCCCACCAAAATATTTGTCCAGTGTACTCTGAATATATGTAAACCTTTTGCCCCCAAAATTCTGCCAGTAAAGCATCCCACGGGTCTGCCCCATGCTCCCCACCATCCCCCTAACTCCAGTGTGAAACACCTTTTGCTCATTCTGAGACTGACCTCTGTTGACTTCATGTGGTGGTTCTATTTTTTGTACAAGACATGGTGAGCAGTCTACTTACAGTCTCTACCTCAAGCATGATTCTTACCTTTTCCTTTGAAGTAGTTTCTTAGTCCTTCAAAAAAAATGATTTCATATGATGGTGCTCCTGTGAACCTTGCCAATTTTTCTATGTCATTTTTGAGGATATGAGAACCATGCATATGAACTGGGAGTGTACATGAACTGTGATTTTGTGCAGTGGCGTAATGATGCTCTTTTTTATTTCTTTATTCATTTCCTCATAAAGTCAAATATATGAATCATTTTTCCACTCCTAGCAAGCGCTGAGCTGATATTTTCATCTCTCACAAACACAAAGGCTTACTTTGATGGCAACAGACAGCACAGACCCTGTAGTTTTATGTGTGAAGCTAGGTTTGTTTTACCCTACATACAAAAAGAACAAATTCTTTTTCAAAATTTTGTCTGCTATCTTATCAGTCAGTCTTTTTTTCAGAACAGGCTGCATTTCTTCACAGTCAGCCCTCATACTTACTGCCTTGTGTACAGATCCTACTAGTGAGAGATGCCTCTTCCCGAATTAAGGTGCAAGTGAGACCACGTGCCAAATCAATAATACAAGTTTTATTTAACAGTAAATGTGAGGTAGAAAAATAGAAAGAAATAGAAAGAGGGTCAGGGGGAGAGAGGTAGAGAGGGATATCAAGCAGAAGATAGTCACCACCCTTGTATCTATCCAGCAGTATCTCACTGATCTTTCTTCACCCTAGGGTTCTTGGTCGTGCAGTTCAAATTCTTGAGGTTATTAAAAAATTTTCACTATGCATTCTTACAAACAAAGGAATTAATGATCATTGTCTTATTCTATTGATTAAATGATTACCTTAGTTCTACTGTTAATTAGTTCCATGGTCAGTCTTTCTCTTCTTCTGAGTCAGCAGATTCCTTGAGTAGGCGGGCTGTGATCTTTCCCCCTGCCAGAATTACCTTTTACTCAGTCTGAGCTGATTTCAGCAAGGTTGCTGTGTTGGCTTTCCTTATCCATTATCAGAGATACATTCTTCTCCCCCAGGTTTGTTTACCTCCCCCTCAGTCTGAGGTAACACCTGGACAAGAGTGCCACCTTTATTTTACCTCAAGTTCCTGCTGTGGTGCCTTAACTGAGAGTCCAAGCTCCAGGTATCCCCAGAGGCTTATTCAGGGGAGGGGCTTTGGTAGTCACAGATTCTGTCTGTCCTGTAACTTGGGGTGGTCTTTGTCTCACCAGTGGTATGCATGAGAAGCTGCCTTTTTACAGAATTTGCCACAGTGGGAACTCTTGCCTGGATGCATTACCCAGGATGTGCTAACCAGATCTTCCTCCACCAGGTCTGGAGTCAGTGCCATCCTGTCACTCCATTGTGTGCTTATCCCATGTCAAAGTCCTTCAGTGGTTACAGTGCTTGAGACAGGAAATTGTGCTAAGTTTCACCTGTGAATTCCTTTATTGTGTGCAAACATGGTCATGTAACTTCTCACTACCTTTGCCAGATACCAGTTCTAGCCATTGTGGAAAACCACTGGGAACTTTCCTGTATGTAACATTTAATTATTTCTTTTAACCTTTTCTTTTCCTAGTTTTAACCATCTATTTACTGATGCTGTTTTACTTTTTTACTTTTCTGTTTGTTTTCTTCACAAATGCTGTGCACAAGCCCTTATGAAAAGCTGTTTGAAAATCTAAGCAGTACATGCCAAATATATTATCCTTACCCACAAGGGCTTTGACCTATTAAAAGAATTTGAAAGGTTTGTAATAACGGACTTCCATTTGTGAAAATCACATGGGTTCTTCACAGGTTGCTTTCATTTATTCAGGTCTCAGTGTTAACACTTTTTTCATTTGCGTGCAGGCTTACAGGTCTGCACTTTCCTAGGTTTCTCTGAAATATTTATTTTCAAAGATTGTCACAATATTTTCCACTGTCAAATTATCAGATGCCAGGAGTAGATGAGATACATGGTAGATCTATAGTTGTACTATTTCATCCATGAGTACTGTTGAGGCTTGTGGGTGAATGCCATCTAGCATTCGTCATTTGCTAGTTTTATTCTGCTTTTAATTACCATGATCACCTTCCACTTAAAGCATTGTTTCATCCTTCATTAATTGGGTTGATCCTTCGTTAATCCCAAAATACAGCATGGGATTCTCCCCAGGTTTTCCTGATCTGAACACTGATAGAAAAAAAATATTTATCTCCTCTGAAGAGCTGATGTTCTCCTTGAATATGTAATCACTAATGAGCGTAAGTCCAAAGACTATCTCAGGGTCTTTTTCTTCTTGCTGATTTTGATGGTTAGCTTACAGGTTACATTAGACTCTGTACTTAACCAAGAAGAAAACCTCCCCAAGTTGTCAATCATAGAAATTAGCTTTAATTTGAAAGCTGGTATCTGAAAGTTATTGATTGCTACATTGCAAAGCACATTCCCTTCAGTAAAAAACAAAAATCCTCTTTGAAAGGAAATTGAACAGGAATTACCTTGTGAATTAGCAAATATTTGAAGAAGTAATGTTTTGATCACATGTTGTATAAGTAACCCACCTACCAGTAAAGCATTTTCTTTAAGTTTATTTTCCACAGGACAAACCACTCAGTCTTAGAACATTCAGGTGTCTTTGACAAGACAGAGGAAACAATTTTTGTGTGCCCAGGATAAAAAAAAAAAAAAGGAAAACAATAAAGAAACAGAGCGAATTTTACTGACCATTAAAAGAAGCAAGGCTTGTCTTTTAATCTCAACACAAAATGTTTTAGTATCACCCTTCTTCAACTGTGCATTGTATTTGGCAAGATATTACTGTCAATTCACATTCAGAGCACATATCCTATATGTGCAAGATATAGTCCTATGATGAATTATGAATCCATCTCTTTCCTTCAGGGTTTGTTTCTTGAATACTTTTTTTTCTTGCTTTTAAATATTTATTGTAAATGGACTTTCAGAAAAGTGTAGAAATGTCAGCTATAATCTACTTTTTGTATGTTGGGGAAGCCCTAGAATGCAAGTCATATTTCATATCCCTCTTGCATACTTTCTGTTTGCCTTTGGAGTGCCTTAGATCTGACTGAAATTTTTTCACATTCCCAGTCAGTTTGAGTCAACATGGTGTGCTCTTTACATCCCTGTCGTTTCATACGGTTGCTAAATAATGTATTGGCATAAGCTGGCAGCTTTGGGTAGAGGAATCCTAGGACCAGTGCCAGAATTAGCTCTGGTCCACAGTCAAACAATGTATCAGCTACTCCACTTGGAAAGTTATAACTGTCACATTAAAGTATTTTCTTTAAGAACTTCCCTGCTCTCTTTAAGTTCATCTTTTCTCTCCTGCTGTGTTTTAAACCTAGTTGGCAGCTAAGCAGCACACAACCACTCAGTCACTCCCTGACCCAGCAGGCTGGGGGAAGAGAATTGGAGAGAGTTCATGAACTGAGATTATAAGTTTAAAATTTGAAATTAAATAAAAATATAATGATAAGGAGAATAAGAATAACAACAACAGCAAATCCAACTTGTAAAGGTAAAAAATAAAGAGAAATAAAACCAAGAAAGGCAAGTAATACAAATGAAAGGAATTGATCAACAACAACCTACAAATGTCCATTCAGTCCCTTGGCAGTGTACCTCCCACCAATGTTCTCCCTGGTCCTTTATGATCAGGTTCTCCCTGAGATTTATGTCATGTGGTATGGAATATTTCTCTGGTGAGCCAAAACCAGGACACCTCAAGAAGCAGAAACTATGAAACTTGATGTTCTGGCCCAGAAAAATTTGGAGGGAAAGCATTGGATTGAAAAGAATAAGCAATATGCTGATTTAATGCTTACTGTACTCTTAAGGCACTGCCTGTGTTTGAGCAGATGAGCTTGTCAGACACTGTACAGTGGGCAAGCTCACTGACACTTCTGAATTTCTGGATCTTTATAGTTGCTCTAAAGTTGGCATAACACTAGTGCAGGCTTTCACTCAAGCAACCGTTAGAGTTTTGTCCATGCCTCTAGGTAGAGAGTATAGAAATCCTTCTGAATAAACTGTACTTCTAATCCATGTTCTGTATCTTATATAAAACACATTCACTTTTCTCTCAGAGAAAATAGAGAAAAAATAGGTACCAAATTCGCACCACTGTTTCATTTTTCTGCTGATGCACAGCAGAATAGCTTGTTGTAGGCTCAGTGACTAAAGTCATATTAATTGCTCATTTGCATGACCCAATTCAGATAAACTTTTGGCTCTATCATTAGTCAAGATGGAAGAAATGAGAAGCATCTGTTAATGCACATACCTCACACAACAGAGAGGGCTTTCCCTGATCACTGCAAGTGCCATATGGTGCATGCACTATTGATCAGGAATATAGAGAAATCTGGTATGGCCTGCAGGAGTTACTGGTTGAAGAAAAACACAACCAGCATGGAGATTTGCCCCCTAGTTTTTACTCTCACTTTTCCAAGTAAAACTGTACCTTGAGATCTACAATTTGCAGAATATATGGGCAGCTGAGTGCACTGCTTGTCAGTTTCTTCATGCATTAGGCATATATCCCTGAATTACTGTCAGCTATCCACCAGCTGATTTAACACTGTAGTTTTGACCTAGAGATATAGGTGAGATAATGACAATAACATTAATACAGGTGTTTGAAAAACAGACATAGTTCTTCTGTTAAAAGAAAAAGAGAAGTACTGCAAACTGAAGAAAATTATTTTACATCTTTAAAGACCTTTATTATACAAAGGTATTCATAAGCCAGCACAAATCAGGACATGTAACAATTGAATTTTGTAAAAGAAATACAAATCAATTTTAGAAACAACAACAACAAAAAAAAACTTAAACAAAATACTTATGGAAAACATGGATTTTTATTTTACACGGCTGTGCATCATGCTGCCTTCTGTGTCTGCCAAGAGAATTCCCAAATGCTGCGAAGGAGACAAAAATAGTAATTTCACAGAATTACAGAATGTGCTGAAATGGAATGGATCCACAAAGATCGTTGAGTCCAGCTCCTTGCCCTGCACAGGACATCCTCAAGAGTAATACTATTTAAATTCAGCCTTTCAGAAAGAGTCTGGGAGATTCCCAGTAAGGAAGTACACTGTGATGTTTTGCTCACATTGCAATAAAAAGGAATAAAAGCTAAAAAAAAGGTGAATTTTTCCAAATTGGAAAGGTCAAGAATCTAAAATGTGAGATTTTAGAGGAACCAAAAGGTGGAAAGAAGGAAAGAAGTTTCAAACACAAGTTCAGCTCTCTTAAGGCACCAATAGCTCTGATAACTATCTATATTGCATTCTGCAATATAAATTTCACAATGTCTACTGAGTACTTATCTGAAAGAATGAAAATAATTCTGCAAAATGAAAGTTTGCATCCCCGGCAAAATACTGAAGTGTTTTTGGAAGGCATTGCAGAGATTATTTAGAACCATTTTATAGCTTAGTCTTAGTATCTTAGTTGATTTTGTTAACTGGGCAAAAGGAAGGAGGCAGACTATTTGTAGAAGAATCCTACATGCCTCATATTGAAATACTCCCTCATAATTTATGAATAGAGGTCTGTTTTTTTCAAAACACTCACAGGATCAAACCTTTTCCTTTTTCACAGACCCCAAAGGATGCTTCCACATGAGATCTCAAAGGAAGCGGCATCAGTATTTGTCATTTAGTTTATGCTCAAATGCGCCTGTCTGGGTACACACAGGTTTCCTCAAAATATTTTGTTTGCTGCAGTGTTGAAAAGAGACTCAGGCTCCTAATGATGAACTTGTGCTACTCCTGTAAAAGGGACTAGCGACCTTCCGTTCCTGCCTGAATCCCAAGTGATGTATAGGGTTCCAGTCATAGTCTGGAAACTGGCCGTATGACTCCAATCACATTCCTCAGTCATACTGATTTCAGGAAAAAGATTATAGACTTCTGGGAGCTTCATCTATACTGTATATACTATACTATGTTTGGAACCCTGTTTGTTAGACAAAAATGAAGTTGCAGCTCACTAGCTCTCCCCAAGCACACACTTAGAAAAAGACTAGCAAATCACATTTCCATGGCAACACAGTTTCCAGAAACTGTGCTGCAAACAAAGGTAAAATGTCTTGGACACAGTTCATGGTATTGAATAAGGGAAGTCACTTTCTGTTGAAAGCTACATATCTGCAGTACTTACAATTTTTCCAATTCAAAGAGTGAGGACAATTATTAGAAAGATGTTCAGGCTTGCCCTGTGGCTGGAGAAAGCAAACAGAGAGCTGAGGAGGATCACATCACCTTTCCTCACACACCAGTGTGTGTGATTTTTACCCACTTCAGGGGTTCAAGGCCTAATCAGCACCACCTGACTGAGCTCTGACAGGAACATATTTAATTCAGGAAGACAGAAGTGTAAACCAGTAAAACCAGTGACACTACACCTAGCAAGTTTGTCTTCAATGCCCTTTCTGCAACATTCATTTAAAAGTCTTACATATTTTATTCTAGCTCCCTCTTCACATCCTCGTCCTCTTTTTGGTTTCTGTGATCAAGTCTGAAATTTCCTTTTCCTGCCTTAGCAAATCCCCTCACTAAAGAACTCTTAAATGAAATATCAAGACTCCTGATAAGCAATTGTTGGCTTTAAAATGGTGCATTCAGATATTCACTTCATTAATCTGTAACCCCTCCCAAGCCTTTGCCTGTCTATTTAAATTCCAAGCTCAGCAGGAGAAAATCCTACTCTATAGCTAAAATATATCTGATACAGTGGGACCTTAATATGGTATCAGTTCTCAGTCATGAACACATTTGCAATGTATCCTTTGCCTGTTCACAAATAGAATTGAGAATACTGTCAGTTCTTTCACCCTTTCCACCTCTGCCTTCACCTGATTTTGAAGGTGGAAAATGGATGAGGCAAGGTAAAAAACCTCACAGGTATCAGGGACAGAGAAGAAAAACCATGACCAAAGCCCTCCCCAGAAAACTTAAATTTAAAAAATGTGCTATTTAGGAATTTATCTAAGCTCATTTTTGAACAATTGCAAACATTGATGACTCTACTATCTATCTTCGTAGGTTAGTTCAATGATTAATTAACCTCACTGCTAGGAACTCCGTCTTAATTTCAAGATTGGAAATTAGACAGTTTAGCTTCCAGTTGCTAGATCTTGTTATGTCTTTGTTATTAGCAATTAAATTGTTTTGGTACTGCACATCTCTTCTATGTATAGGAAACTCCATAAACATTAAAACTGGAAAGTGTTTATCACAGTTGTTTGTGCACTGTTGCAAAGTGAACAAATAGTAATCATACTACACATTATTAATTCTTATATAAAATATTTCAATTCTATACATCTATCTTTTTAGTTTTTAAGTTTTTCTTTCTAGTGAAAGAGAAGGCCACAAATGTTGATTAGATCATTCATTCTGATTTTTCATAGGATATTAAATTTCATGGAGATCCCTTTATGGATAACAAATTACTCTACTTACAACAAACTGTACCAGTCCTTAGGTGACCTAACTGTGATTTGGCAGGAAGCAGGAATGACTAAGATGTCACTGTCTTAATTCTTGCAATGATAAAGAGCTGCCTTGTTAATTCTGGCAGAAGAACTATGTTCTATTCAATAGGTGAATGTATAGGGAAAAAAAGTAAGCCTACTTAGCAGGAAAATATCCCAGGCCTGAATGTAACAGCTCTTAAATCTTCAATGATGTGGACAAGACACATACCTGGCCTCACTGTTCTGTGTATCATCACCAACTATGGCTAAATTATTTTGGATGCTCAATAGAAATAAAACCTCTGAAGGAACAGCAACATGTATGATCAGTTGCGCCTGGGGAAAAAAAGTCTACTTAATTATTGAAATTGATCAGCTGAGATCCTGAGAGATGAGGTTCACTTGCAATGAATACCTTGATCAGGAACCTCGAGGTTCATTATTGTAGGTATGACAATGCAGGTAATCTTCTTCTTCCCATGGAAACGGAGGAAGAAACTGAACAGAAAATTTCCAAAATCCACGGATTTTGACATTTGCTGCTGTCTCCATGTTTATCCAGCTCAAACAACACGCACAGGGGCTCTAAAGTTTCATTTTGAATCTGTCTTAATCATATTTTTTTTACCAATACCATACTTCACTTTAAAAGCAATCACTTCAAGGTGAGTAGTTCTTTATGACGATACTAATTGCCATCACTTCCAGGAAATTGCACTTGTTTTTGAAACTGCACTTATTTAACTTCACGCTCTAGCCATTTTTTTTTTTAATTTTATGCTTTTGTAAATAAGACTGAAAAGGCTTTTAGTAATGTATCTCTACCATGGTAAAGTGCCTTTCAGAGCACAGAGAACAAGTAATGTCCCAGCCTTCTCTTGTAATGTGATTTATTTGTTTATTTATTTGTTTATTTCTGCATCCTGAGTCATTTGTTAGCTTTCCTTGAGTTTTTTCTCCTGTAGCTGTGTTTGAAATAGGCATACAAGTATATTGTATTATATGCCGTGTTAAGTGAGGATCTGTCTATTTTGTTATCTTCATCTATACTGAATTATCACAGAAATATTTTTGCCATTACAAAATTTTTCTTCCGCTAGTCATAAATGTTGATATAAAATTTTCTTCAGACCTTTACTTTCAAAGACAGAATTTGCCTCCTGCTGATATAATTTTTGCACTGAAACTCTGAACTATTACCTTGCCTGAATGTATGAAAACACTTTTTAGTGAATTGAGACCATTTAGCAAGGTAATTTTGATAATTTTTTAATAATGTCTTGCCTTTGCCTTTATATAAAAAATCAGTCTTTGAAATATGCAAGATTAACAAGAAAAGGCTTAAATTAACACTAAATTCCTCATATAATATACAGTCTACTTAAGAATGCATGCTCAATTCTTGGTGTTACTAATGTAGCTAATTGATTTAATGTTATGGTTTGGAAGAACTATGAACTTAATGATCTGAAATATGTTTGTTTTTAACATATTTTCCCTCACTTTCTCCTTTGCCAAAACTGGTAAATTTTGTCTGCATCAGGTGGAGTGAATGTGTCTTCCTACATTCTTCTAAATATGGACAACTATCTCTCAAACCTTTATACTTAGTAATTTTTCTGCAACTTACTTAATCAGCATTTAGCTGTAGCTGTCTACCTGACTTCAATATTCATGTTATAAATTGCTTAGAGCCTTCACCCTATTCACTACTTAACATGTTGTCTCTTTTAACTTCCCTTACTAATACTTATTGTTAATTTTGTTATTGTTTGCATATAAGCTTTGGACTACTATGCAGCATAAGTACCTTAGTGTTTTATAATTTTGGTTTTGGAGTCCATGAACTTTTTCTTTGAACTTTTCTACACTAAACCGATGTTTCCAATCAGTGATGTCTCTTTTAAGCTATAGAAAACATTTTTTTTTTTTCCTTTTTCCTTTTCCAAAGCCTTGGAAAGTAATACAAGCTGAAGAACAGCTTAGCAACTCTTGCTGCATATCTTAAAGTGAGATTCAGCATTGAAGGAGGGAATCAAAACTATGTTTGAGTCCAAGTTCTTGTGATAGTCAAATTATGTATAAGCAAAACATTTGGGAGAGCAAGGAGAGCTATTCACCTAACGTTGAGTTCAACTGTTCAGGTACCATTTTAGATATCTTACACTGTCTGCTTTGGCCTGTCATGGGTAGTCCGGGATGCAATCAGGTCATCCAAAGGGTATATGGGACATTTCTATGACATTGGCAGGTAGGACAAAATCTCTGGGAGACATCTGCCCTTCTGGAGCCTCAGCTAAAGGGCAAGACTTCTCCAAATGTGGTGAAAAGCTGGTAGGTAAACAGCTAAATTAAGCTTTTGATGTCCAGTGACCACAGGGAACATAGCAAAGGATACCTACCCCACAAAGGGAGGCCTAAAAATAGCCACCTATGTTTAGACGACTCATTTGCAAACTGAATCTCACCACACTATAATTAGGAAAGTATTTTCTACTTTAATTTATTGTGTTTAAAAATGCTAAGATAGATTTATGCTAGATGGATAAAATATTGTGCATAATTTCCTTGTTGTAAACCCTAAAAAAGCTTTTTATAATTCTTGTGTGAGTCAAAGAAATGTACGAGCTAGTAGTTTTCTCTGGTGAGAAATTACAGATATTTTAACAATGATTTTACTGTTGCAACTCTTACTTATAAGTAACTGAGCTCCAGCAACTCCCAAATTTTAGATACTCTTTTTTTTTTTTTTGTTTATTTTTCTTCGTGGACTAGTCTTCCATTTCCCAGAAAACCTTAACAAACACATCCAACAAAATGCCTAATGTTGACCTTTTTGATACTGTATTTTGCTGAAATTGAGTCTCTTTCACCTATTAAACACTATCATCTTTAAATGCTATCCTATCCACTCTTACATTTGACAGGTATCAAAATTAAACTGTTTCAATTGCCATAATGAATCTTTCAAATAATATATCTACTGAAAAATGAGCTGCTTCCTCTCATACAGTGATGGTAATTACAAAGTAGGAGTTTGCTTTGTGAGTTTTGCTCTGTGGAATGAATAGACTTTAACAGTACACAGTCTTTTTTTTTTTTTTCTGTTTCTTCAATAAGATTTTCTTTGATCAGTGGCATTTTCTGGGTTTCATTTTTATTGTTGATTTTTTTCTGTTGTCAGAGCTTTTTCATTCTTATCCTGATCTTAGCTGACATAGATTTTATTTTCTTATTAGCAACCAGAACAGGGTTGTGTTTTGGATTTAATAATGAAATAATTATGATAACACTCATGCTTGAATTTTTGCTAAATAATGCTTAGTCTAAATCAAGGATGTTTCAGTTTTCCATGGACTGCCAGTGAGCAGGTGCAGAAGAAGCCATTGGTAGCATGGCCAGGACAGCTGCCCCAAACAGGCCAAAGGGATATTCCATAACACACATCACACTCGGTGTATAATTTGGAGGAGATTGGCTGGAAAATGCCAGTCACTTCTCAGGGAGAGGCTGTACCAATCATGGCAGGTGGTGAATAATTGCATTGTATATCCCTTGAGTTTCTTGGGGTTTGGTGTTCTATCTCTGCTTTTCATTACTACTAATATTTTTAAGTATTTGTATTAGTAATAGTAATTATAGTAGATTTTACTTCATTTCAATTAATAAACTATTTTTATCACAGACCTTTAAATTTTATGTTTTTATTCAATTCTCTCCCTATCCCACCTGGAAACAGTGAGTGGCTGTTTGGTCCTTAGTTGCCAGCTGTTGTGGTTTAACCCCAGTGGTTTTCAGTATCCAGGATCAAAAATGAAAAAAAATTCTGGAGGGGTCTAGTAGGGACAGGCTTCATCTACTTAATTCTTGTAATATTTACATATTGGAAAAGTTAATACAGTAAAATTGCTTATATGAACTGTGTGAGAACAGAGGTCTAATGTGTGAAGGTCCCTAACTCACTGATGCCAATGAAGCTGTTTAAAACTGGATTAAGCGTATGGCTCTTTCACCATATATTTTTTCCATATTCACTGAATAACTGGAAAGAAATTTTCTCTCCCCCTCTTCATGTCTCCCTTGAGCATGGAAAAGTTGGAAAAAGGATTTGTATGGGATAGTTGAGGAAGTTTTCTTTACAGAGCTACGTTTGGCAACATCAGCTGTAAAGTAGTCTAGCAGGAAACAACAGATGTTCATGACAACATGGGAATGGAAAAGCAGGATCTAGTACTCTAAAAAAAATCTCCTTATGTGCAACATTTTGAGTTGAAGGAAGATAATCCTAAGGGCTGTTTTCCTCAAGTAACATTAAATATTTTTTCAGCATCCTTCTACTGTTTGATTCTATTTTCATGCACCATATATCTTAGCATGAAATGATGTACTGAAATTTAAATGAAGAAGACGTGCTTTCTTGTGGCCATAAGTAAAAACAGCAAAACGAGCACACAGATAGTTAGACAGAGAGTTAGACAGATAGGTAAGCAGGCAGAGAACACAGTTCTGCCCAGTGCCTGTGACTGATAATCATCTGAAATATTAGTGGAATCCTGGGACCTCGTTATTCTCCTGTGCAAGCCATTTGGATGGAAAGCCACATTAACTCACAGGACCTCAGCTTCAGAATGGAGTTTGGAGTGTACAGATTCCTCTTCAACAAAGCTTATATATGTCACTGTGTGAGGAAAAAAATCTCAAGTTCTTGGAGACACATTGTACCTACTTAAATATTTCTTACATGTTTTTGGAATGGTCTCCTTGGAAACTGGAGTTTCAGCTTGTCTGCTTATCCCTTTTGTCCTGACTAAGGTACAAGAAATCATTAGCAAGTTGAGATGAGGGTAGCTCTGACATCTTCACATCATTATAATGCTAAGAAGTGTGAAATAGAAAAATGTATATCATTTTATGTTTGTTCTACTATTTGTACTGCTGGAGGAATGAGTTGGTTAAAGTAGCAATATCAGCTTTTGAATTTGTTACCACTCACATACAAGAAAAAATGTATGCACATAAATACAGAATTGAAGAGGTTGGTCTTACATGTTAGATGATGAAAATACAGTAATGAGGAATTTTTCTGTTAGATCTCAGACTAATTTATTTATTCATTGAAAGTTTCAGGAAGTTTTGCATTTCAGTAGATTATGATACATGCATATTCATCGACGCAATAACATGCAATAAATAAAATATTGTATATTAGGTAGGCTCTGTTCAGAATAGCAGAAGGGATACCAGAGGGCCAACTTTCATAATGCTCTAATTGTTAGCATCCATAGATGGATTAGAAGAGTAAAGCAGCAAACCAGCTTTGTGTTTTTGCCTTCCGTGTTTCCCCCAAATGCCCTAAAATTTAGATCAAATAGTTGCACAATAATAACAGAAAACATCATTTTCATCATGTCCCATTTAATTTTGAAAATAAGGAGATAAGCGTATACTATTGAATCCCATTTCTTCTCCTAAACCAGCCACTTATTCCTACTGGGTTAACCATCAACACTCTCTTTACTGCAGAAATTGGAGAATACTGAATTTAAAAGTCTTTGTGTAAAGGTGATGTATTGCTCTTAACACTGCTGACCTTCTGGGTGTTCGCAAACTTTGCAACATTTTATTTCTTACCATATTTATTGGGGGAAAACATTTAAAATTTTTACTTCATACGTCTTTCTTCATGGCAATTGAGTATAGTTGCACTGGGCACCAGACCATAGTGCTTTGTTCTGGTTTCCTCTAAATAATTTCTGCTGAGTAGCTCTTACAATGCTGTGGTTTTGGACTCAGAACAAGAATGGTTTTGATAACACACTGATGATTTGGGTTTTTGTTAAGTCATATTTATTCTAAGTTGAGGATTTTTCTCTTCTTGCATGCTCTGCCAGTGAACAGGTAAACAGCAGAAACTCAGGGGCAGCAGAGCTGGCACAGCCAGAACTGACCAAAGGGATATTCTGCACCACAGAATGTCATGACAAGTGTATAAAATGGGGGAACTTACCCATAAGGGAAGCAGATCTGCATTTGGAAGGAGGGTCTGTTGATGTTTAGTGAGTGGTGAGCAATTATATTGTGCATCACTTAATTTTTTCTGCTTATTATTATTACCATTTACCACTGTTACTGTATTTTTTACTGTATTTTTGATTATTGAACTCTTTTTGTCTCAACCTACAGGCTTTACTTTGATTCTCCACCCCATTCCATGGGGTTGTGGGGTGGAGAGGAGGGTTGACTGAGCAGCTGTGTAGTGTTTAATTTCCAGCTGGACTCAAACCATTATTTTAAACAGTGGACATGAATATTGCTATAAATACTTCCAGCATTTATCTGTGTTCCTATAAATAGGTTTGAAAATGTATATGTTAATACTTTAAATTGATATCTCACTACAATCAGGTTGCATGTCTACAACAACACCCACAAAACATGTGGCAGAGAGTTCTAACGCATAGCTAGTCTGCAATTTTTCCTTTCTCTATCTCACTCTTCTAACCTGAACATGGAAAATAAATTAAAAGAACTAAAGTACATTAAAATTATTCTGAAGTTTAGTAAACTAAAGCTGATTATTTTGTATGTAAAATATTAAGATTAGGAATAAATGTTATGCTTCCCTCTAGCACTGGTCATAATGAGTGTTCATACATGCAAATAATTAACGCCTAATCTGCTTAATTTCTGAGAACATAAAACTGATATATTCAGGATATAACACATCCAGGTACTTACATCCTGGCTAGCTCCAGTGAGCTCACTGAAAATTGTGATTTCATTCTGAATTTCTTGTAGCCGTATAGTTTTGACTCAAGATTAAAAATTTTTAGTTTTGGTGAAGAATGCTGACAATATTCTGGGTGTTTTAAAAGAAACTGGAAGAAATTATGAAGAGCTTAGATTTAAACATCTTGGGCAGAGAGGCAGTAGAATCAGAACCATAAAATACCCTGAGTTGAAAGGGACCAACAAGGATCATTGAAGTCCAATTCCTCGCTAATATAGGACAGCCCCAATAGTCACACCGTGTGCCTAGAGATGGCCAGCTGTGGTGAGCTGAAATATAAAAAGTAATGTACTAGCAATTTATTACTGGTGATGACTCAGGAAGAAGTGATCCCATTGTTCTGCATCCCAAAATGAACAAGTATTTGAGGGAAAAAACCTATGCAGGCTTCTTCAGCATAAGATCCCAAAATATGTTTTGGAATTGAAGAAGGAAGCAAGGCTTGTAGAAGCTCTGTTGCATGTGATGGTTTTGGCTGGAAAGAGTAAACTTTCTTCATGGTGGCTGGTATGGAGCTATGTTTTGGGGTTTCTTTGTTTGGTTTTGTTTTGGATTTGTTTGGTGGGTTTTTTGTTGTTTTTTTGGGGGGGAGTGTTGCAGGGAGAATGTTCCTGCCATTAGTGCTAATAACACAGGGATGTTTTTAATTCTTTCTGAGAAGTGCTTTCACAGAACCAAGACCTTCCCTGCTCCTCACCCTACACCACCAGCAAGGAGACTGAGGGTGCACAAGAACTTAGAGGGGGCTACAGCCAAGGCAGCTGATCCCATCTGGCTAAGGGATGTTCCATACCTTATGGTGTGCTCAGCGCACTGAGCTGGCCAAAAAAGAAAGAATGGGAGGACGTTCAAAGTGTTGTCATTTGTCTACCCAAGTCACTGTTACTTGTGATGGAGTTTGGCTTTTCCTAGAGATGCCTGCCCAAGAGAAGTGATGAATGGACTCATTTCTTGGCCATGTTTGCATGCATGGCTTTTGCTATTAAAGTATTAACCTATTAAAATGTTTTTAACTCAACACACGTTTTCTCACTTTCACCCTTCTGATTCTCTTTGCCTTCCCATCAGACTATAGAGAATGAGCAGCTGTGTAAGGCTAAGTTATCAGCTGGGGTTAAACAAGAAGATTGTGTGATCTAGACTAGCTGTTGTAAAACTTGTTTCTTGGGGTGAAGGGCAACAGAAAAAAGAAAATAATAATGGCTAGCTACATTTAATTTTGTTGCTATTGCTGTTATTATTATCCCATGGATTTGGAAAGATTGTATTCAAAACATAAGATATCCAAATGTCAGACGGCCATAAGAATGATATGTCCAGTGTGCAGCTGAGAAATCTAAAGAAATAGAATAAAGTGGAAATTGACTTGACAGAAGAAGTCTTGCACTGGAATTTATATTCTTGATTTGTCTTGACACTAACAAGGAATTCCAGGATAAGTCCACATGGCATGACATGGGTGGTCTGAGGCATGTTATTTGCAGGAATGAACAGCTGTTCTTCTGACTCAATGACATTGTTCAACCCTGGAATCAGTCAAAGATAATGACAGAAAACAACTTGATAGACCACCATGTATGATGGATAAATGTGGATGAATATACATCAAGACATAGCTCAGCCTTTGAATGGTACTGTGCAAGCTGTAAAGATTTTTACTAAATATAGTTCCAAATGATTTGAAAAGAGACATTGATAAATTATTTACTGTGTTTTCTTATTAAGTATTTGAAAATAGACATCCATGTTCTGTTTTCAACTCATGTAGCAACAGTAACTATAGAGTTCCAAACATTGTTTTTCAAATAATTCAGATTCCTTAACCACAACAGACTGCCCTCTTTTTCCCTGTTCACACAGCTTCCAAGACCACATATCATCTCTAAAGCAAAAGGGAAATTTTTCTCATATAAATAGAGTTACTGATTTTTTACCTGAAATTTTGCATATACAGTAATACTTCAAGTAGTTGAATATTTAAAAACCATATATGATAGTACAGTGTTGTTTAGTGTCTTCAGTATTATTCTAACAACTAGACTAAAAAAATCATCAGTTTAGTATTATACGTCACCAGCAACACAAAAGTCAATTTTTTACCAAGCTAATATTCAAAATTATTCGGTATTTGATATTTTCCAGAAAAATCCCCATGTGCCTGAAAGCCCATTATCCCATGAGATTTCCAGATTTTTATATTTTTAGCTCTGAGATCAATAAGGGAAAGTTCATAACATGAACTGTACGGAATTAATTACAATAAGATCAGTGACATCTCTGTCATTCCACCCTCCCTAATTATTTTTTAATCATCTGAATTTTAATACAGTCTCCAGAGATGTAACTTGTGATGTTTTATTGCTGAGCTATGCAGAATTACATTTGGTGCTTTCATCACCGCAATCCTCTACTCACAGAAAATATTACACCTTAAAAAAAAAAAAAAAAAAAAAGTGTTGGATACTAAGTTTCCAAGAAAATGCTCTCTGTTTTTTGGAAAGTGACAAGTTTGAGGAGGCTGAAGGGTGCAGTCATTATTTCAGGATTTCCTGGTTTAGGGCAAATTTGGAAGGAAACAAAAAACAAACAGAAGAAGATATTAAACTGATTTATGGTCTCTGGATAGGTAATGTAAGTTTTTGCTTATATGTTGCTTGGGAGGGGGAAGTTATACTGAAAACTACTGGGGCTGTGAGTTTATGCAGCAAAGACCTGCAGGATATGTTCTGTGTTGTAGCTGTAGCCGTGTTAGCTCTTCAGTGTGGTCAGCACATGCTTTTGCAGTGAATCTCCCAAATGCTCCTACTTAGAGCAAAGATAATTCCTATTGTGCACTGGTCTCAAGGCACTGGATTTCTTTAAGGTGAACCTAAATATCAAATAGGAGCATATCTAATATACTCCTGCTGCAGTCACTGTGCCTGAGAGACCCAACTAGGGCTGGTCTGAAATAAAATCCATTCAAATTATGCATGAGGGTACGATGTCTGCAGCACAAAATCTTTGGTCTGTGCATATCCATCCACCTCGATGTAATTGCGCATTTATTCCCTCTCTCACTGCTCTAAAGGTCACTTGCTTTAACAGCTATCATTTCAACGTTAATAGACATATGCCTGCTAGCTGTACCCCACAACAGCCTGGAAACTTACGAATCTCCATTCATTTCAAGGAATTAACCTTGTCTGACCTCCTGCACACCTCCACTTATTTTTCTGGGAAATATCAACAAAAATATATCCTTAAAAATTAATAGAAAAAAACTGGTCCAAAGGACAGACAATAGATATGCATAAAAAGGCAAGAAATTATTGGCTCTATCCAAGGTACTGAGCTTGCATCTTCACTGGCTAGCATGTTGTGAAGTTACAACTATGCAAACAAGTACAAACTGTTACCAAATCCAAACTAGAATTTCTATATGCAATTTGAACTCACTTTGTAAATGATTCCACAAAATGCTCAGTGATGGAAAATGAAACAGACTACAGTTTGCCCTGCTGTCATCACACTATTACAGACATTCATTATTCTGGAAAATATGTGACTCTTTTTCACGCCTGTAAACCACTAAAATAGCAAATGAACAAAGAAAGAGGCTTTATATTAAAATGATCTGGAAAGCATAAGTAAAATCTCACTAAACTCAAATAAGAATTTGAATAAGAAAACCTCTGTTATTGCAGGTTCTTCAAAAAAGTATTGCACCTGATTACATTTTTTTCTTTTTTCTGTACAGGATTCAGAAGTTTGTTTTTTTTGTTTTTTTTTCTTTTAATGCCTATCAGTAATTTTTGCTTCTTTATCTATCTGGGCACATTTCTAATCTATGTAAATATGGTTACTTTTCAAATTTGCATAAGCATGAAATTTCACAGTTCAAAGTTCCAAGACAGAAAACAGGATGCATATGCATATTATTAGTATTTTAATCCTAAAAAAGAGAAAACTTTTTAAAGAGAAAGAGTTGCTTCTGAAGTGTTTTCACTTCCTTTTTAGTGATAGATCTTGTACATCTTTGGAGAACCAGAGCTCAAATTCATTTTGCAAACACTTCAGGTGGATGTCAGAATTTTTGATTTTCAAAATAATTTCTGAAAAACTTTAAGAAATCAGTTATTATTTCCAGCCCATAAGTTAGATCTTATATGCTAGGGACAGGAATTTGAAGTTATGATTCCTTCTTGAAGCTCTTCATCAGAGTTGAAAGAGATTGTGCACTCAGCTATCGACAGTTCCATAAAATAACCATAGAACTTCATTTATTTTGCATAAATACTGCCAGATTTCATTCTGCAATTAATCCATGTCATTTTCAGGTAAAGGGCTCTGCACATCCTTATGTGAGACAGAATTTTCTTCTGAGTTTTATAGTGAAATACTTTACAAAGCATGTTAAAAGAATGAAGAAAACAAAACACATTAAAAAAAAGTGAAAGATCATTTCCTCTGTTAATATCTTGTTTTTTTAGTCTGAATCAGCCAAAATATCTATTACCTTATATGTGAATGACACACTGACATGTGTTTTTCATTTTAAGAAAGGGATAACTTTTGAAGTCTGCTTTATTTAGCCTCTGTTTGTTCAACAACAGTGTGGAAGCTGAACTAATTTTTGCTCTGTTTTTTGGGAGATCTTAATTCTTTTAGTACTTTCTTGTTTTGTAACACTTGAAAAAACACTGACATTAATTCAAAAATTAAACACAGCTGATCTACTAGTTATTACATCCACTTCTCCCCTTGAAGACTCCCTGTGGATCACTAAATGAAGCAGTTTCTTCATCTAAAATATTGCATTTTTGTATCTCTTAAATAATTTTGTTCACATTGCAAAGATCTGAAGACTCCTGCCACAGTCAGGGAGGAATGTATGAGCACCCTGTCATACAAAAATTGTTGGGCCCAGTCAGTGGGCTAGATTTGGACAGATTTCAGTTTCTATAGAAAGATCATTTCAGATCTCCTTTCTCTAAGCAGAGGATTATTTCTAACTTTCACCTTACATATTTGTGGGGTGCTACAAATATTTTTCCAACTCAGAATTGACTTAAAAAACACAGCTATATTTAATAAATGTCTACCATTGAGTATGGAATAATTATCTATTAAAATCTATGGTCTGAGAAAATTTTTTACTTCATACTCTTTGGTGAACTGATCTGAAAAACACAGATATAAAGAAGATATGAAGTTTTGAAGATCCAGCACTGACAATTATTAAAAAAATCAAATTGTAACCTGGAAGGAAAGGCTGGTCCTGAACTTTTCTGGGGCCCTGTGTACATAGGATCTATAATATCTCTCAAGATCTGGTAGAAAGTTTATGAGCACTTTCCCTTTGGCAGTGCATGCCTTTACATTCAGTGCTAATCACATGCTATATTCATCACTACGTGCAGGCACCATCATGTGCTTATATTGCTGGGGAGAGTAATGAAACGCAATGACATTTCGCTTGTGATTCGTTGGAGAGTTTTTTGCACATTTTCTTTGCTGGCTTCTTCTATTAGTTGATGCTGTCTTCCAGTGAACATGTAATTTCCCCATAAGGGCAATATTAGACAAGTGAGATGATTTATAAGGACTGCTTGAACCTTTGTGTACAACCACAAACACAAATCAAGATAAATGTGGTGTGTGAGAGTAAGAAAGTGTGTAATGCTTAGTGAAAGTTAGTGTTCAGACATTTCATGATAAACACAGCAGAATCACTGGGGGAAATTTTCCCTAGCAATAATCTGTTGCTGTTGCCTATTTATCTCTTTTTTTTTTAATTGGTATTTCCTTCAGGAAAAAATGAGTCAGAGGATGATGAAAACATTTGCCTTGGAATCTCCTCTTAAAGCCCACAGCCTAAATGTCAGAGCAGTTATAAAAACAAATCAAAGATTCATATCTCTAGCGATGCCTAGCATCTGTTGTTTTGTTGCAACTCTTGCACTTAGGAAATGCAATTAGAAGAAAATAATGTCCTGCCCGGGATTTTCCCAGTATGATTACAGCATTAAAAATACAATTTATTGCAGATTGTTGATTACAATAGTTTGCCTGGTGTTAATTTATTACTTGATATATACATGTACTTACACATACATAAGGAAGTACAAAATATATATGAATATATTTATATTATTATTATAGCTAGTACAATAGGCTAAGTGATATTTCATTCAGTCTTGTGCCTGTATTACACTAGATCAAATACAAGCATGTGTAAAAAGAGTACATTCGTATATCTATGGTATTTGTGGAAACTATGGTATTCTAAATAAAGTTAATAAATGTGTTTGCAGAATCCATGCCTTTGTAAGCTACTAGTGTGACAGAAAAAGAGGATATGCATTCAAATATGCACATTTTGGGCATACATATATAAAATTTTCTTAAATAATTTTGTTTAAATCAAAAACAATCTATATGTCTCTCAGGCTGTGAGTAATCACATACATCTTACATCTTATCTATCATAGCAGTATGATAAAGTTTTCTCCAAGTCTATTAATAAATACAAAATTATTTGGCAATTTCACATTTTAGTTATAATCCTATCACCTCCTCTTCCATTAATGTAAAGTGTTATTGAGTGGTTGGTGTTTAAAATGACAGTTGACTAGTTCACTAGATGGCAGAACTCATAGGTAAGTGGAGAAAAAATGCTATATTAGAGAATGTTAATCGATTCAATAACTCCAATAAAGATTTTTTAAAAAATATTAAGAGTAACATTCTACTCTTATTTCCCCAGCTGTCAGACAAGAAATATCATGCAGACTTCAGTAAATGTGATTCACGTTTACATCAGTAGTACTCAAGATTGAATTGTCCCTTTATCTACCCAACTGTCTCCCTGTCTCTCAGTCCTCTCCCCTCTCTCTCCCAAGAGATAGACAAATACAAGTGCACGAACTAAACATTTAAAGAAATCTTTGAAATTAATTTGTAAATATTTTAATATTGTAAAATGTAAAATGAAGGCTGTTCTGTCTTTGGAAGGATTTTATCTGACATTTCTTATTTCAAAATTAGAATTCTAATATTTTCAAAACATAATGGTTTCCATGAGTATCCGTATATCCTTCAGGCCCTGGTATCCACATGCAAAGTGAGAAAATAATACCTTCTTTTTTTATAGAGTTAGAAGCACTCACTCTTATACAAGTGTGATGGTTTAGGAATGGTATTGATGCTCAGACAAAACAGAAAAACCACAAGCTGCTCCCTCCTCTGCCCACCTCTGGTGCGAGGGACAAAAGACAGACATCTCAAGTTGAGATACGAACAACTTACTGGAAACAGCAATGATGTAACAAAAGTAAAAATATGAATAGCAAAAAATATACAAAGAGAAGGTGATATACATGCTAAGAAATATTCAATGTCTGACCAGCTGGACCCAGCACCACTCAGCCCAGGAAAGAAAAAATGGGTCCCAGACCCTCCATGTGCCACTGCCACCTTTTCTTCCTGAGCACAAAAATTTCCCTTCATGGAAGTGAGAATCCCTTACTTCTTCCTCCTGGCAGTGACATGCATGATATAGACCAACAACCTACGTGGGCCCACATGGCTCCAGGCTCTGCATCCTCAAACCTACTGAGACAAAATTAATGCTGTCATTTGACAAGAAGATACAGGTAAGACACAGATCTGCTGAACATCATAAGGGAAAACAGTGGATTGAATTAGAGTACTATTTAATTTTATTAGTGAGATCTTTAATCAAATCTCAGCTTTCACAGTTGTCACATTTTGAATTTTGACATGGAACAGTTTGCAAGAGCACAAACTACATGCTGTCTGGACAACAGAAAAATCAAAAACATCATTAGACCCTTCAGGTCTACCATCCACAGAAGCCTGCTAGAACTACCTTATGGTAAGACAGAACTGCTGAAACTCCTGTAGGCAGAATGAATATCAAGTCCTCAGTGCCAGCCTTCCCATGTTTCTTCCCCTATGGCATGAATGTTGATTTTGCCAACGAATATAACAATCTTGCTGAGCATGAAAGTATGGATGGATAGCTTACCAATGCCTTGGAAATTATGGATTTCCATAAACAATTTGTGAGGTGTAGTGTTTTACCACTTGGGTGGTTTTTGGTTTTGCTCCTTGGGTCTGAGCAAACCAGGACTACATGTTAGGTATGATCCAGTTCTTCCATATTATTTAATATTCCATATTATTTAATGTGACACACTACCGTCACAAGAGAAAGGCAGACACCACAGCCGAGTTGAAGCAGGAAAAGAGGAGGTTTAATTTTCACTTTCAGTTTATATAGATTTCCAAAAATGAGACCACATTGGAAGACTGAGGTTCAACCTCTTCTATTCCACTGGTCTGAGAAAGTGTCCATCAATTGTCTCTCCTAAAGAGAAGAATGTGAACTACAGAGGGCTTAGAAAAAATTCCAAGAGAACAGAGCGACATTAATGTTCAATATTTTTAACCTATTCTTGTCCATGTACAGACCTGCAAAATAAATAGATGTGCCACGGGGTCTTCAAGGATATACCCTATTTTTATTGATCACATAGGGTAGACAGGTACTCTGTAACCCTGTTCTTTTACAATTCTTTTAGCCATCTAAAATGTTTACATACTTGGAGTCAGATTCTCAGAGTTCTCAAGGACTTTTCATAAACAGTTCTATTATTAGGGTAATGACTTTCTGCTGTTGACAATTCCTCCTGGTAGGAGGAGACATTGATGGACTGTGACTTTGACCAGTGTGGTTGAAGAGGTTGAACCCCGTCATCCAATCTGGTCTCGTTCTCAAAACTGTATAAAGACTGAAGTGAAAATTAAAAAAGGGCTTTTCCCCACTTTGACATTCGTGCTGTGTCTGTGTCGCTCTTTGTGTCGGTAGTGTGTCAGTACTCTGTGCCAGAAAGAGCACCTGTTATAATTGTTTGTCCACATGTTACTATATGTTTTCTCTGTGCACTTTAGGGTGGTTTTTAGGAGAGGTTCCTGAATTTAAGGATGTTTACCTGTCTGTTTTTTCTAGTTTATGTGCTTCTGGTCAGGGGAAATCTTCCAGGGAGAGAGAGACTATGCCCACAAGATCTCTGCAGTGGGATACTTGTGGTGACAGTGAAGAAGCAGGTTGGTGAGAGCCAGAGATAAACCTGTGATTCAGAAGCGGGGTTGTGTCCCATTACAACAAAAAAAATAATGCAGTTCAGAAGCAAATATTGAGTCTTTGGGCAGAGGTTAGTCTTGAATTACTACCAAAGTTAGAAAACACAAGAGTTAGATAAAAATATGGAGACTGACTTGAGTGGTCTTTCGTTCATGCCCTGTGTGGTAACTAGAAAGACTGAATGGATTAGCACACCCTTGCTTTGGATCTGTTTCACAGAAAAAAGAATTGCAAGTTCTTGACTCAATTTCTGATAATTTCAAAGAAAAGCATGCCCAAAAGTACATGATTCCCAGCTTCAGTGGTCAGGTTTACTGGGAAGCTATGGTACTTAGCTGATAGTTTGAAAACACTGTATTTGAAATGTGTAATGAAAAAACACAGCACATGAAATGCCTGGAGGAGATTGTGCTTGTACACAAAACTGTTTGGCAGTACATTGCCTGTGACCAAAATCTGATGCAGTCTAATTAAATGGCATTGCTATGTGTCTCTATGTACATATATGATTCCCTTAAGTGTCTTCCTTGCCCATCTCTGTTTGCTATTTGCTCTCAGAATTAAAAATGCTTGTAACAATGACTTTTTAAATTCTATCTCTTGACAAGATGGAAAGAACTGAAAATAGCTTTAAAATCTTGCATCTGAAGATTCTCTCTGGAGCAATATATTGTTAGCATGTATTGCAGATAACATTTTCACCAGGGACAGAGTATGGAAATTAAAGTGTTGCAAGTGTATTAGGTGGATTAAAGGTTGAATTCCAGTGGTAAATGAAATGGCTTCTACTGTTTTACAGCATCCTCAAACAAGAAAGTACTCAGAGTCGAAGTGACACTCTATAGTGAGTGGCACACATTGTAAGTCATCTCTCTTACCATGTATTTTTTGAACTAATTCATAAGCTGGAACAATTTACTGATATGTAATACTAAATAATTGAAAATATTTGTTTTCTACCCACATGTTCAGTTATGTAAGAGAACAGAGAAGAGCAAAGTCAGATTCTTTATATTAATCTTTCAAAATCCGTAATAATGAGAAATGCATAATTTATATAGTGTCAGTTGGGGATTTTTTATACAAAAGATGCTAGTTTCTTTCTGCTTTTGGCTGTGAAAGAAAACAAAGAAGCTCTTGCCAGTTTGCCATTAAACTGAGATTAGATATTTGCCCTGGGCAATGGTTAAAAACAAACCAAACACAATCCAAACTGGTCAGCTCTGGCCTGCCCCAGCAGTTTTTATATGAGCTTACTTTCTGCAAAGGGATAGTGCAAATAACCTGATAATGACATAAAGAAGAAAAGAAGCTTCAGAGAAACAAGATGGATCTGTTCAGAGGACAAGGCATTTTTTTCCAGAGCTGTTTAGATCTGTTTTGGAAAAAGCCCATCTCATAGAATCACAGAATACCCTGAGTTGAAAGGGATCCAAAAAGATCATCAGGATCCTGAGGAAAGGTACTAGTATTTCAAGTGTCACATGAAGTAAAAAACTAAAGATATACATCTAAGTAGGCATTAGTTGGACTTGGCCACCAAAGGCTTGCATAAATCAAGTGAAAAGCACACAGATGCAAGATGCTTGTTCCCAACACATCTGCTCTGCTTCTTATTTGTGCTTGTTCCTTCCACCTAATCAAGTGATTAAATGCATTATCTTACTGTTTCTATTCACAGTCAGTGAATGTCTGCCTTACACACTGATGATAGCTGTTCATTCACAGAGTCCCAAAGGTGACTGCTGAACTTCATGATATTGCTGTAAATATCTGTCTCCACAGTATACCTGACCCCTACCATCAGCATCAGTGTTGTGACCTTTGCAGACTGGACAGCAACAATTTACTTATGGAGAGAATCTTAAAACTTTTTGGATCAGAGTATTGAGGGATTTCCATCTATCATGTGGAATGGGTTTTGGTCCCCAAATATGTTTAAGATGCTCCTATTGGGACTTTTTTATTCCACTGTACAGGAACAGTCCCAGTAGTATCCAGAAATAATTTAAAATATTCTTCAAATACTTCTGGTAGCTCTTAAATGACTGCAGAGAGCCAGTACAAAAGCAGCATACACTTAGCAGAAGTAGAAAAAATTCAGCAAATATTGTTAAGACTTTTCTTCAGTTGCTGCAACAGTTGTCTCCTAATAACATTAGGAGACATGCATTTAGCTTCAGTACCAGTTTCACACATCTAAAACCTTGAAATTAAGTGATTAAGTATAGGAAGAATTTCTTGACATTATTTCTACATTCATGTTACTTGTGATACAATATTAGTGATTTGACCTTTCATGAAACTTTCACTTTCATTCTCTGTATTAACTGAACAGAAGTTGTTAGCCCAGCTATTACTTTGTACTATTGCATAAAACCTTATCACAGATCTTGTATGTGTTTGCAATAATTACATCAAGCAGAAAAAATACCTGGCTGCCATATTCCCCATTTGGTTTGGACAGTTACTGCATCTCAGCATTGTTGAAGACCATGGTAGCATTTTGAATTAGAGAATGCTGATGGAGGCCAAAGTGCAAATTTTCCTACTGTCATGCTACTGTTCTCAGAGCACATGGAACCTTGCCTTTAAAGAAAACAAAGGAGAAAGTAATAAAAATAAATAGCATTTTTCTGAACTTGAACTCTTGGGTAAGGGATGTCCCTGTGTGCTTTTGTATGTGTGTGATGTCAAAAGCTCCTCAGTGCTGAATGACACTTGATTAATTATAGCAATTAGCAATCACTTTGTGTCAGTCACTGGATACAAATGTTGCTATAACCCCAAAGTATAGAAGTGTTAGTAGCCATCAAACTGTATATCTGAGACCATTCAAGTTTTTTTTTGTCCACTATCCAAAATACACTGTGACTCTTCTGGCAACTGAGATGTGAAAGTAAACCCAAACAGCAATTCAGAAATGACCAAATTCATCTTAGCCTTCCTCAAATGTATAATATGTTCAAGACTACACTGAGACAATATAATGGGGCCCATTTTCGTCAGGAAAAAAATCAAGAGAATAAGAGAGCACCAACATGACTGGAAAGTGGGTTTTTTTCTGAAAAACTGGCCATAAAATTGCCAGCTACATACGTGAAAGAATTGACTTTGGAATTGATAAAGGAATTTGATATAATACATATTTTTGCCATGTCTTTTGGAATTATGCAATTAAATCGCGTTAATTAAAGCAGGTACATACATGATGGTAAATATTGGAATAAGAGAGCAACTAGTCTGTCTGGAAAATTAGAACAGATCTGTTGAAATCCTTGCATTGTTTCTCCAGTACATATTTGCTTAGATCCTGTTCATGGGGAGAAGTTCAGACACTAGTAAATAATTTACAACTTGCACCTTATTCCTCTTGGATAAACCTTAGGAAAAAAATCATCCAGGCCTATGCCTGATCTCCTAGTTTGAACTGCAAGCAACAACATCACTGGACTTTATCTTTACAGCAGTGTGACATTAAGTGGTTCATATTTGTGTTTACTCTGATAAATATTCATGAAGTACACCTACAGAGAATTTCCCTGATAACCATAAAGTGTATCATTTATTTTTGAAAGGGAGATTTTTTTGCTGAATATGTTTGGGTCTTTTTCATTAATCTATTAGACTTATAGTAAACTATGTTTTGAGGTGAAACAAATAGAATGCTTCAAATTAATTTCAAGTTTTTTCAAGAGAGGGATTTGCAGAAAGGATATGTGTCAAGAGCAAAACCAAGGATATTTCAGGAATTTGCTGGAGTTCTGTTCATGCTTATTGTTCCATGGTAATACTAGCAAATGTAAGTTAAACACAGAAATAAATATATAAGTTAAAAGACATTGAGATTTTAATGTTTACCCTTCCTTGTATATCAGATTTTTTTTTTTAATTTCTAGAATGTTATTCCACTTGAACAGAGTGGTCTTTTGTTTAAAGTATTACATGAAAATAGAGTACTCCAGAGAGAGGTGCTTTGCTCACTACAAACAAGACAAATTAGGAAGATCAATGCCAATTCATAACTAGAATAGGAGTCTTACAATACAAGATGTTGGGTTTTTTACTTGCAACTGCCTGAAAGTGGAACCGCTCAAATGAAGTAATAATAGGAAAATTATATTGGAAAAAACTACACATAGTTGTAGATGAAGGTGTTAAATGGCATCTGCACACAAGATACAGGAAGAAGAATTAGAAGGTTTAGTTTTTATAAAGATGAAAAAAAATGCTCATTGAGGATCTGCAGTTTCTGTAGCATTGGTAATCCATCCTGTAAGATAAAAATGCAGCTACAGAGATGCTGGTGTGCAGAGTTCTGGGACTAGCTACTGGCAAAATTGCTCTCTATATGTCAATCTTGAGTTTGGTTTAAACACTGACAGTCAGAGAGGCAGAGAGGCAACTGAAGAGCTAAAGGCGTAATAAATTGTTTCTGGTTTGTGTTAGATAAAATTAAATGGCTTTCACAAGGAAGGCTTCACTTGAGACTTTTTGAGGATTCGTGCTTAGGAAGGTACAAGCTGTAGCCTTTGGAAAGAAAATCTGCACAAAGATCTAGTACTTTTGATACAAGGCGAAGAATTTTTAATGTACTGAATTTCAGTGTAGGAAACAGCCAAAGGCAAAAATGGCAGCCTGAAGACCTCCATTCAGTTCTGACTTTGACAGATGTCCCACAAAGTATCTTTATCCCAGCGTGAGATTGTGATTTCACCAAATTAACACAAAGCCCATAAATTTTACTTTCAGAGTCTCAGCAAGGTGTTTAAATGTTGCCATTTAGATGCAATTTTAGTTATGTTGTGGTTCAACTGTATGAACACGGGAGTATAAAGGTGTGAAAATAAAATGCTCCGTGAAGACCTGTCTGTGGCAGATACTTTCCCTGTATGCTCTGTAATTCCTGTACTGGTCAACTGAGCTGACACATGCAGGAGGGGCTGTAGCTCATTGCACATGAAAGCTAGCAGCATAATCTATATGAATTAGCACTAAACAAAAGCAATAAGAGCTCATGATCTTAGCCAGCTTCATTGAAGCACCATAGAGGTGTGTGAGTTCAGATCACCAGTTCAAAGCCTTTCATCTTGCCATTCTCAGGCTCCCATTCCCCTTCTCTCTGCTCTTCATTCACTATGGTAACAACACATCTCATATCTGCAGAAAAAGATCTGCGTAAGGCTTCAGTATCCACTTGGGGTGGAAAAGTTTGGACTGGCCAAAGCCCTAGAACATGGCAGGGCTTTGTGCCCTGATAGAGGTTGTCCCTCAACTTTGCCTGTGTTCCCCGTGGCTTCCCCTTGGAAGAACAAGGCTCTGTGGCTTTTCATTCTCCCTGTGAGTGACACAGAGCTGGGAAATACCTCCGGTACCTTTCTTTTCCTGGCCAGCCATGGGATGTGCTGCTTGGGGTCTCAAATGTCAAAATCTAACTTGGATGAGAAATCCTTTCCAGAACAATACCACAAGGGGTTGCAAAGCTATTCAGGCAGTGGAGAAGTGCCTACAGATTTTTTCTGGTCTTCTACTTCTAAATGCTGCCAGAGGAAATGTGGAATAGAGGATTCTTTCACCTTAGCTGACAAAATGAAGAAGTTATATGAAACAGTTATGGACAATGGAAAAGTTTTTGATTTATCCAGTTTTTATAATTTTGTTTTTCAAAATGGGGATGGAAAAAAAGGGGAGACCATCTTCCTGGATCCTATCCATATTTTAAAAATTTTCTTTAAGCATTTTTCTAAGTGAAAAAATGTAGTAAATGAAAGTATTTTATTAATAAAGATGCTAGAAAAATAATTCTAAAATTTTCTTCTTTTTTTGACTTTTGGTATTGAGTAGATTCAGTTTCAACTAAGATTAATATTGTTCTTCTGGATATTTCTTTTTCTAGATTTGCAAAATAATTTAAAGGTGAACATTTTTTGCTCAAGAGTATTGAGCACAACATGTGTAAATAATTGTTAATGTAAATTTGAATTTAATGAACACTGATTTTAGTCACATTTTATTTATAGATGCCTATTTATGTTGATTTTATTTGTAAGTTGGTTGAATTTATTTCCAGAGATTTGCACAATTCGTGGTTGCTCCATTACTCTCCACTTCTTGTACATCTGCTTCCCACCTTTATCAACTGAATTTGAAAAGGGAGTTAACTGAAATGTCAGAATTTTCAAATTTTAGTGAGCCAGGAATTTCAACTGAATTTCAGGCCTGTATTTTTGCCTCCTTATTTTCTGTCTCAATTCTCTCCCTCAGAATTTTTTTTCAATTTCATGTAGTGCATAATCGGGTGGTCAAGACACTCAATACCTTAAGACACCCAGTACCAATCACTGCCCCTGTAAATTTTCTACTTGAGAAAAATATTTAAGGGAAGTGGTAATGCATGTGGGGTTGTAGTTAAAGGTTGTAACTCTCCCTAATGCAAATTCTGAATTTTGCATTTTCCTTGTTTTTACAAAATAGTGTTGCTGCATAAGACATGGCATAAAGTCAAAGAAAACCTGTCAGGAGAAACTGAAAAATTGGGTTTTCTTCAAGGCTGTGACGGGATGATATCCATGGTAAGCTTTATCAGCCAGGCAAACCCTAAACTAGTCATGCCTTGCTGGGACTGATGTTAACCGATGTTACCCAATCTCCATGTTTCAGCACAGCTGCAGAGACTTAGTCAGTGTCAGCTTTCCACCTTCTCTTTTTTTTTTTTTTTCTTGTATTTTTAAAGCACAGAAGAAATTAAGCTTTCAACTGTTGTGTAACATGAGATTGGACCAAGGTGTAGACATTCCTTCTGAGAATTAACAGAGAAGACAGGGTTAGCTAAAAAAAAAAAAAAAAAAAAAAAGCGTTAATTTATTTGGAAGATGTTTTCCTTGAACTATTTTCTCATTACTTTTGACATGAGGAGGAATCACAAATGTGTCTTAACAGATGACTGTTGAGATCCAGCTGTTGTGTATTAGCATTTATCTGAATAATAAAATACCAGAGTGGGCAAGTACTTGAGCATCAAAAAATATTTCTGTCTATTGTGTAAAAAATAAATATACATGTTTTGTACATTAAGCTAAGTAGAATATAAAGTCTGAAATCTTAGATAATTCATGGATAAAGTTTTCCATTTTTCAGTCATTTCTGAGGAGGAAAAGAAAATTGTCCTTATAACAATTATAAAATTACCTAAACGTTCTCAGTCACTCTTTCCTGAAAAGGCATGGAAGGATTCTGCTGACATCAAGATGAATGGTGTTTCTGTATGGAGATTCACAGTTGTTGTCAATGAATTGTCAAAATTATTCCTGGAGAAGTAAGTAGCCAATGACGGCAAAATAAATATTTGCTCTAAGACTAGAAAAAGACATTATTTTGTATCATAGAAGATGAAAGGAAAACTTCACAGGAGACTTAAGCATTTTATGCTGCTAAAATTGTCATACTGCTAATTTTCTTGTTTTAATGGTGAACATGATATTGCCTTCCCAAATATGATGGCAAGTATGCTAGTCTCTCTAGTCTCTCTGTATTTAATTACTCCTCAGTTCCACACCAAACCCAGTCTCCATTCTCATCTTTCAGACTAATTCCCTTGCATTCACTCTGAGAAATCCAACATGTCATTCTTTAAAATCTCTTCTTTATGAGTGCACTGCACTGAATAGTTGACATGAGAGTCCTGATCTATATCCAGCATTACCTGACTGACACAGAGATTGGATTTAGCTGGCAGTAAATTGACATACAGCTGGTGTTTCTACCATATTGCCTTCTCAGCTTCAAATCCTTGGGGCAAGTCACTACTTTTAAGCACTAAAAGGAACACAAAGAATGAATATAAGTTATTTATACAACCTAAATGCACACCTTTTGAAATCTAACTTCTCAACTCTTGAAATTTTTTTAAATAGCTTTGTGGTATCATCCACTTTTCTGCCAGAGTTTTACACTATTATTTACATTCTGTCTGTCTGCCTGTCTGTGTATCTCAGGGCAGTAAAAGTGAAAAGCAGAAATCCTCCTGTTAGTGTTATGTAACTCTTCTTCTGGCAGCTGGCTCCGATGTGCACCTCTGTGCATGTTGCCATGGAGACACCAATTTAGAAGCAACTGGATTTGAGAATTTCCAGACCAGCAATATGTAACAAAACAAATAAAGAAATGGTGCCTGCCCTTCAGATGGGAGTCAGCCAGGTCTGCTAGACCACACTGGAAGTAGGGCTGGAAGGGGAAGGATGTTGCTTTGCACAAGTGATTAATTCATATATTTCAGTCCTTGTTATTCTTCTCTATAATTTTGCTTTTCTTCCCAGCTGTTTTATGAACCAGAATTAATGTTAAATGATAGCTCTTTCTGACTAAATTACTGCAGTAGCATCCAATGTACACAGTTTCTACCTTTCCCCTGAAAGTGAGCCCAATATGTGCTCTGCCCTCCGGATGATGATTCACTAATGCACTGGTTTGTACATCTGACTTTATAGGTATTTGTGTCTTGGTGATGCCCAAAAATGTTTGCTTATTTTTAGTTCTATGATTCCATGTTGTTTCTAGTCCTTCTCTCACAGAAGACTTTGACAAAAGTTATTGACTAGGGCAGCTGACAAGGACACAAGAAAAAAACAGGCAGTGAGAAATGACTTACTAGCATATTAACACAGGGAGCCAGCACTTCCAATTTTTTTTTCTAGATTAAGGGAAAACCAGTGTGCTAAGGGTAAATAACTTATACCATAAGTCATATTAACCTTTGCCTCAGCATTTCACAAGACTTATTTTATAGGCAAGTCTTTTTTGACAATATTCTTTGTGGGATTTTTTAAACATTTATTTGCGGAGGTGTATCTATAAATTTTTCATGTTTTGGTTTTTATTATTTTGCTTTGCAACTCAATACCCTCTGAGTTTTGTTCCATTTGGTAGAATGATTGACAGAGTTTTGGATTAACAGCTGCTGTTTTCTTGAACACTGTTATGAAAAAAAGACAAGACCGGAATTTAGTTTAAAAAATGTAAGTAACAGAGAAGATGGGGTTTTTCTACTGATGTTATTTTGCAGATGTTGACCTCAGTCCACATTTTTATGTAGGTCTATCTTTGCTTTGACAAAGTTCTTTCTAAGAAAAAAGAGTGGCTTATATTGCTGGCAAAAAGTAATTGTGCTACTTCATTACTTATTTGAAAAAATATGTGCAGGTGGAAAATGCATATTGTGGTCAATCAGTTCGGTGTTGTACCTTCAGGGAGCAAATTTTCTTTAAACCATTAATAGAGAATATATTCAGTATGAAAGACCACTGTGCAGAGAGAGCTAGGAAGTTAAATCTTCCTAAGAACAGGGTCTATTGAGGCTGCCACCACATGACCAAGAAACCTGGATGACTAAGCTCTTTGAGTGGTATGGTTTTATCTGTCACTCTTCGAGAAGCAGGGAGCAGGAATAGACAGCATATGATCTTCAGTGATCTGGGCCTACAGAAGGATCATAATTCAACACTCCCTTCATCTCAGATCTTAAAATTTACAAGCTGTCTCTTTCACCTTAGAGATTTTTAAGGCTTCTCAATGTGGAAATTGTATCCCAATCAGTCTTTCCTCTGTTTGTGGCTTCATCCCTCTGTGTCATACTGAGGTACTGTGAATTTCTCTGCCGTAATGCCTTGTGGTCTTCCCACAACACTGCCCTTAAGTAGCAGTGGCCACCAGAGCACACAAGTGACACAAAACTAAACAGGTCCATGCAAAGCACTGCTGTGTAACTGCATTTGAAGAGGCATTGTTCCCATAAGTAGAACGTTCAAAGTAAGAGCAGAGAGCAAATGTCTTGGCAACCTACCTCACCAAGATGCATCTTCCATCAGCCCTCTGCTCTAAATTAGCAAATACTCTTTTATTCCAGCAAAATCGTTTCAATGATGGTTCACATTCCCCAGGTAAATGGTAAGTAAGTTAAGTAAGTTTGCTTCAACAGGAATGAAAGGCTCAAGGTATTCAACATTCTGTGCACAGTCAGGCAGGACCTAGAAAGGTGAAATATAACAGAAAGCAAGGAAGCATTCCTGTGCTACTTGGAACTTCCTTGATTGCCTTTATCAGCAATACTGTAAAAATTTTTCTTCCACTGCCTACCAGTGTAGCTTCATAGTTTAAGACTTGAGAAATATGAAGAAGTAACTCAGTGACTACTAAGTGTGGGTAAATTCAAGAGATTTATTGGCAAACTCTGTATATGACCACGTTGGCATAACTTACTATGAAAGAAGGCTTTTATAGGCACAATAAGGTTTGTCCAGAAATTTCTACATACATGTAATAGTTGATATTGTACTGGTATGTAATTTATGTTTTGCTAGCTGAAGTATTCTGTGGCTTCCTGAGGTCCTTGTTACAGAATAGAATTAAGAAAATCTAAGTTTGTGTTACAGCAGAATCTACTACATAGTTATTTTTCTAATAACATGTTTTACATCTTTTCAATGGCTTAAAAATATGCTATTTAAGTACTGAACAGGTATATTAGGTTGGGTGATGATATCCATTCAAAACTTCAAGTATGACTCTGTATTTCATATTTCCTTTGTTCTACCAGTTTGGGGTATTCTAAAGTTTTGTTCTCATTGAAGCTTAGAGAAGCCCAACATCAGTTATTTGTACCCTGTCCTCGGACTGTTAGCAGGTACCAGCAGACTTTGTTCCATGAGAAGAAAATCTTTCCTGCTGCCTCAACAGAACTGACTCCCTGCATCTGTGCCACCAGAACATGGCAGAAGAGAAAAAAATGAGGGAAAGCATATGCCAGACCTCATGGAGCTTGGCTTCTTGTCATTTCTCCTCAAAAAGAGTAATATCAAGTCAATCTTTAACTTCTGAACCCTTCACTGGTCTCAGCCTTGCATAAAATCTAGGAGACTTTTAAATTCTTTTTATAAAACTTCATGTATATTTCTGATACTGTGTATGTTTTTGAGAGAAAAACATGATTGAATGTAGTACTAGTTGAGATAATTGCCAGAAAAGTTTACAGTAAAAAGATCATAGATCATAGTAAGATCATATATGCTTCACAACACAGGAAAGCACCAATTACTTCTGCATATTCAAAGAATGTATAAGGCTGGCAAATCATTGTAATGAAAGTACACAGCTCTGGAATGAAATCATTACATATATTTAAAACCAAATACAACAACTATATTTGCAGACCTTCCTCCTAGCCACTCATCTCTTTAGTTCAGCCTGTCCCACTAAGCACCCATATTTAATTTGCTGCTTTTTCCAAGAATATTTTCAAGTCTTCCACCACTGACTTAAAGAGTCTAAATGATCCTTGTCATCAAAAGAAGTATAAAAGCAGATGAGAGGGGAATATAATATTGGAGACAACTATGACAACCCAAAACAACAGTGTTTTTGAATACGAAAAAACCTTTTTTTTTTCTGATGATATCAGAAATCAAATTAATACTTTCATAATGACATGAACAAGCAGATGTATAAAAATATTATCAGTGATTCAGAGCAAATGATTTTAAGACAGACTACAGGAATACGTAAATGAGTATATGCATTAGGCAATATCAATGTTTACTTAATCATGTGCCGAGCACTTAAATGATAATAATAATTCTAGTTGTTTATAGGTAATCAGAAGAAAACCTAAGTAACACGCATCAATTTGATAGCAAAAAAGTATGTATAATGCTTTAGAAATACTCATTCGAATCATATGGAGTTAAATGTTACAAATAGGATTACAGATGGTACAAGAATCCTTCAAAGATGGCTGCACCATTTTTTTGCAGAGTATATACAGCATAGCTTTTGGCTAACGCACTATTCTTATTAATGAGTATAATCAATATAATATTTTTAGAATGCATCTTAATGTTTGGGTGTAAACACCATTTTTCTTTTTTATGTCTATTATCAAAACCATGCAGCTCTTGATTGATTGATGCAATTTGTAGGAAAAAAAAAAATTCTCCATAGATTTTAATATCCTAATCAAGAGGCTTATGAAGGTTTGGGAAAGTTAGCACAGAATAATGGGGGGCAGTGACAGTACATGCAGACTAAGCTTAGATTGTATTGCAATTGTCATGAGATAAGTTGCTGTTACTGTATCTTAGATTTTTTCCCTGATCTTTCTCTTTAATTCACTAACTCAACCCGCAATTCTTTAAAAGTATGCAACAATTTATGTACATTTCTTGTTCAAGTCAACAGTAAAGGAAAAACATTGTATAGAAAAAACTTGTTTTGCTAGGTCTTTTCATAAACAACAAAGAAATCTACTATAATTAAGGAGAAAAATATGAAAAATTGCAGAAAACTGTTTGGAGTAAGTGTATTTAACAGGAACTTGGTGAAAAAAAGGAAAAAGCAATAACAGCAAAATATGTACAAGGAATGTGAAGTGTTGAGAGAAAGAGAGAGTGTATAAATGAGAACAAAATGGTTTGGGGAAATTGAAAAGGAAACAAAGGCATCAGGAGTATGTTTTCTGGCAGGACCTATGAGTTCAAACACATTATAGATTTAATAAAAGCTACAATTTTCATGTCCTAATTATAAGACAGATGGGATAAAATTTGTAATATTGATGAAAAGGAAAATTAATTCAATGGATACTTTAGTATGTTGAAAGAGTGAGAATTTACGTTTTCATCTGGTAAAGATGAGAAATTCAATTCCCTGGTGTGATTCATCAAAACCAAGATGTTTTCTGGGATGCATGAATATGTTTGAAGTTCTTACATGCAGTCTTTATTTTACATGGTAAATTGAGATTTTTGAAAACTAATGATTGTCATGGTTTAGGACCAGCACTCTCGCTCCCTGCTGTTGAGAAAGAGAAAAGGCAGAGATTATGGTCTGAGATGAGAAAAAAATAACTGGAACAGCCATGAAACATGAAAATGAACAGCAATATATTAATAACAGAAGTATACAAAAAGAGGGTGATTTACATGCAGAAACTGCTCACCACTTGACCCGACCTGGTGTGGCCCCAAGGCAATGAACAATACTGTCTGGACCCTCCATGCCCATGTTTTTTCCCCAGCTGCTCACCATACTTGCACCACAGAAAAGGAACAACCTCCATTCTAAGAAGCAAGAGAGAGTCCCTTTTCCCTACCTTTGGCCATTATGGAAGATATTATGGAATAATACAATATCTTGGCCATGCTCACACAGTCCCAGGCTCTCCCCCCTCATGCCCACTGTGAAAAATCAACCCTATCCTTGGCTGAAATCAAGACAATTATGAAATATTTATTTCAATAACTCTTAAAATTTTGTTTGGAAATGCAGAGAGCAGAAAGAGGGAAAGAATAAAGGAAGGCAAAAAAAGCCCTCATCACAATTCCTAGTAGGCTGAAAATTTTCTTCCCATTGCCAACACTTGAAGTGGTCTTACTGAATTGGTTATTATGGTATATACATATATATATATATATAAAAAATACATATATATATATATAGGTTATTATGGTAGCAGTACAAGGGGGTTAACTGAGAAGCTGATAAAGAATAATATTAATAAAGGACATGAAAGGACAGAAGAACTTATCACATCCACACCATTCTTTTTAGTGCATTTAGCTTACTGTTCTGTGATATCTTAATTTAAAAAAAAATCACCAGCATAATTCAGGTAAATGAATTAATAAGTAGTTCAACTGATTCCTCTAAGTGGGGAAACACACTGAACTAAGCTAGGAGTGGCTAGCAGTGACATAAAGAAGAACATAAATTGAGCAATGCTGATTTAAAAACAAATGTGATAAAAGACACGTCTCTGAATTCAGCTTTGTTCAAAGAGATACTAAAATACAAAGACCACTTCTTGTATATATGTACTTCAAAAAGCTGTGATTGAAAATAATGAAATGGAAAAACAGAAGTGGCACATGAAAAAACCATAAGAACACATTAAGGGCTAAATAAATATAGGTTTATGTGTTCTACCAAATTAGAGTACTTAAATTAAGACCATGAGTTGATTTTATCATACTTAGCTTTGCTGGATAAGACATTAATCCTTCAGTGTTTAAAGACAACAACAAAAATGGTTGGGATTTACTGAAACATGCTGAAAATGGAATGGCATTATTTTCCTTATGACTGAATATGAATAAACATCAGAACATGTGAGATGGATTTTCTGTCTTTGATTGTTCAGCTGATTCAGCTCAGACTCTTACCCCCTCTAAATACATCAGTTTTTGCTCTCAGTGAAGGAAAAATCTCTGAAATTTGATGGTGCATATTACAATATGCATTAGAGTAGTTCTGATAAACATTTTTGGTATTAAAATATGAATTTGAGAGCTTAGTAAACAAAGGAAAATACAGAAATAATATCCCCATTGTTAATCAAAGCATAACAGGGAACAGGAGACTGCAGTTTGGGCTCAATGAGCCTTGCATCAAGTCCAAAGACTTGCAGTTAAAATACAGCATACAGTGTAATCATCCCATTCCTGGGAAAGTCAGAAGTTTAATGACAACTTTTCTGTATACATTAAATTGGGGAACTGAAACAGAGTCCCAGCTTCAAGGTTCCAGTACACTCCAAATTCATATCCATGCCAGTATCAGACACAGGGTGACCGTATGCCCTGAGCAGTCCCGAGTCCCCATGGCTCTCACCTTCGACAAGAGCAGGAAGAAAACTGCAGCAATTTGGATAATCATGGATCAAGGAAGCAGTGGATGCTACAAAAAAATGCCTGAAGTCAAAGCTAGTTGGGAGGTTCTGGTTCCAAATTAATCTCCTTACCACACTGCAACCACGGTGCTGCGAAACTCCACTACATCTGTCAATACCTTTGCTGTAACTTGATTGGTCACCTGCTATTGGTGTTGTCTTCACAGGAAAAATATGGAAGCTGATGTATCTCAGTATTTGAGGCAGCATTCAAATCTGCTGCTGTAGTCCACAAACCCCCACAAAACTACATCCCTGCAGCCTGCATTGCAGAACACCTGGTACACATTCTGCACAGTATATATTTGAACAGTTTTAATTTGAAAGATTATTTTCAGTCCTACTTTACATATTTCACTTATGATCATAAATTTTCATCAGCATTTAGTAACAGGATGTCAAGGCAATATGGCATATGCTTTCTAATTGGTATCACAGTCTTGCATTGAAGTGGAATCTACTTTAGAGACATCTGCCTACTTAGTGTGTTATAAACAGAATATATCCTTTTTCCTTCTGCTTGAAGGATTGCATAAGTACTTTTTTTCTGGTATATTTAAAGGGCTTAAAATCAATCCTGTAGCTGGATGTTTTAAGAATACCAACACAGGAATAATTTCTCCCACCTAAACCAGACATTATTATTAAATCTTTTTTATTGTGACTCAGGTTGCATTCATGATTGGTATCCACAAAGAGTGGAAGACTTTATACAGTTTTCTACTTCTAAGTCTAGACTTCTGCTTTGCCTGCTGTAGTATCATAAGACAATGACCATTAAAGGTGATTATTTAAATCAGGTTTACTTCTAAGAATCTGACACATATTTCTTACCCTCAATAGTCTGACCTACCAAACAATAATTAAAATCAGGAGTTAAACTGAAAAGTGACATTCCAAATGCAGGACCTTAAATTAACTGCCGGGTTATGTCTATACAGTCATAAATTGCTTGAGTCAAGGAGTGGACTGAAGTCTACTGAAGCAGTGATCTCCATTGCCTCTCCATTCATCTGCACTGACAGCAATATGTCAGCCAGGACAGGCTTTTGTTTCACATCACCTTCTCTTGCTGTATGTGACCTAAGAGGCCTTAGGAAGGACCCTGCTTGGTGACTCATCTGGACCAGATGATACCACCACAAGACAAACAAGTATTTTTTTGCTGGGAGGGAAGTGTGTCTGGGACAGGACAGTAGTTGTTCCCATCCACATCATGACCTGATGGTGCTATCAGCTCAGATGTTCTACAGCAGGATCCAAACCTGAATGTAATTACAGTCTGGCACTGAGTATTCTGATCATGAGTCTCTGAGCTCAAGCTTAGTCACAAGCTTCAGATATCAAATAACTACCCTTATATCTTGTATATACTCTTGGGAAACTGGTGTGCTCCTGGCATTTAAATAGAGGGCTTGATTTCCAGAGATGACAATCATTAAGTGATTTCAGTGATGCCCACTGAGGAGCTGGTACTCAGATTTTTTAAAAATAAAGGCATTAGAATTCAAGTGGCTAAATATGAACTTAATAGTTTAACTACAGACAGAAAATGTTTGACTGTTTCTTTATTCGTTCTCCCTAAAATTAAGGAAAGTACTTTTTTCTCATTATAATAATGATTTTAGCAGCATAACATAAAGTCAATCAATCTGTACTCCTATTGCCAAGCATTTAGGTTATGCATACAGTGCAATACCATATAGAGAAAAGTAATAATCTCTAGAGAAACTGTGCTGAGACCTGAAAATATTATGTACTTTTATATTCAGCATTTTTTGTGAATTTAGTATCCTTTCTGTGATATGTAGCCTGCATGTATTCATTATTACTACATAACATAAAGGACTCCACAGGTCACTGCAGGTGGAAGGATTTTCATGGGTCATTCATTAAAAGGATCAGACGTTTCATCATTAAGTTTTAACATCATTATAATTCTGTGTTTATACTCACAAACTCTTTTCTCCTGCCATGATAATTCTTTCATGTCTTTTAACATCTTGACTCAATCAAGGCAGCTTCTTATTAAAAATGTGCAAGTACAGTTGCAAGTCTATAGTAAGTTTGCTATTAATGTTGCAAAAAAGCCTTTAGCTTCTTCATCAAAGAACTTTCTATATGGACCAAATCCCGATTTTCCCAGTCAGGTAGGTACTCCCCTTGCACTACACTGAATTGATCCTATCTGAAAAAATAAAGCTGTTTCAAGACGATTCAGGGGACAGAAAGCTTTTTCTGAGCATTTTAAACCTTCAATATCTTTCCTATTTTTCAGTTATTTATTTTCCATTTCATTTTTAAAACATTTGGCTAATGATGTGGGAAGCATGAAATCATTATTGGAGTTTTACTGGAGTGGTTTTTTCCGAAGAACATTGCAAGCAACTACAATCAGCACTCCCAAAGTCTGGAAAGAGACCTTCATATCACAAACTGTAATTTATCTCCTTGAGAACATTCAGTTTGAACTTGCCTTGTTTCCAACACATAGAACACTAAAAGAAAATAAAAAATCACTGGCAAGCTGGTGCTGAAGAAACAATGGCATTTAAAATACAAAAATAATCCTTTCAATCTTACTTAAGAAGTCATCGCTGCTAGGGAAAACCTCGCTGCCGAGATAAATTTAGAACCAACCCTTGATATTTTCTGTTCCTGCATAAAAGTATGAACACTGAACACTTAGAGCCTACTGTGCTGTCAAACAATCCAAGGCAAAGCACACAGTACATTGTTGTTTCTGAAATGCTAGCCTGTAGGAGACAGAAGAACTATTTCAAATCTTCTTTGAAATGATCAACTCTTTTGACAAATGGAGTGTTGAAGAAGAGTCTTAAAGAGTGACTGCACTTATTCCCTCAGAAAATCAAATTTCATTTCATCCAACAGAAATGAGAAAGCTTAATATAGCTTCTGTATAAATACAGTCAATAACAGTATACATGTGTTAAACTGCACAGTTATAAAGATAGAGATTAAGAAACTAGAAATTTTTTTTTCATATTTGTCATTCTGTCGTATTTGAATGGATGAAAAGTCTCTAGCTAGACCAGCAGTTTAGAAAGGAAAAATTCCATTAGGAATATGGAAAGGATCCAATAGGGTTTTGTGTGATGATGTGGAAGTGGCATATTGCAAACTGTTGCCTTTTAAATCTAGAGGAAGATGGAAGAGGTAAAAGAGATGGAAATATAGACATTTTCTTAAAAACTACATACGTTGTTACATTACTTTAAAAGATAGAAGGAATTTGAGAGGTTAACAGAGGTGTACCTTGCCTAGTTTTTGGCTCACAGTGTTTTCATCTTCCTTAACGTACAAAAGTACATGATTACAGATTTTTTATTCCAGATGCATATGACAGACTGACCTGCATAAATCTCTCATCTTAACCTGAGTATTTAAAAATGGATATGATTGGAAAGGTCTACTGTGTCAATGGGAATTAGACTATTAATGGCATAAAGGAATGCATTTTATACAGCTCATTATGAATTTGAATATTTAAAATATGAGAATGTTTTAAAATGCTTTCTACCCATACTGATAATGAATATTAAGTATGAATAGAAAAACGTTCATGCATAATATTTGCTCTTTATTAACCTCAGTCCGTGAGCATTTCAGTTTTAAAATTAAATTACTGTGTATCTTTTTCTAAAGCTAATGTCATAGCACATTCTGATTATAAAGCTATTCTGATACAAGCATCACTGAAATACATGTTGAATTCTACTTTTTTTTTTTTTTTTTAAAAAATATGTCATTCAGATTTTCTGACAAATAAAACACAGTTGTAGATTGCAGATTTTCAGAGTATGGATTCCAAAAGGGAATCAAATGGTAGGTTTGCATGTGGTTTTAATGACCATTTTGGCAAATCTAATTTTAATTATTTCTTCCTAAATGTGAAAGAAAATACAGGATAACTTTGTCTGGCTTGATACTCAGATTGCTTTCAGGAACATAAGAGCCTTAATGTGTTCTGCCAGCTGTGAGTCACACCCTAGATTTTAACAAGAGTGACCCAGGAATTGTGCCAAAAATTACCTCTATTTTAGGACAGCTTGGTTCTCTGGAATATTCTTCCTATAGATGCTCTTTGTCAATTGACCTATAATAAGTCTGGCTTGTTCTGGAAAGACATGGTCTGCACAAAATAGCACGCAAATCAGAAGTGCAATTCTGCATAAACAAATGAGAGTAAAAACATAACAAGGGATGGCTTCAACTAACGTCTTTCCTATTTTGTTGGAAAATGTTATGATTAACTGGATTAGCTGGATCTTCAAACATAAATCAGTATTAAGTGAGATCAAAATCTAACTGGTAAATTAGGTGGTCAGAGTAGAAAAGGCATCCTGTATTAAAGCAAAGAGATACCTGAGAAATAGAGTTGAAGCTGATGGAGAAGACTGTGGAAAAGGGAAATGGGAGATAGCTAAGGGTTGCAGAGAGGAATGGTGTATGCAGAGCTTGGAAATGAAAGGAGTTTTGCAGCAGCTGCTCAGCATTCTGCCCAGGCAGTAAAGGGGCAAAAGAGTCTTGCCAGGGCCTGCATTCATGACAGCTCAGACTGCAGAGCTGAACATCCTCCAGAGGACATATAGGCTCACAACCTTTAAGAAGAACAGTTGGTTTTGTTTTCCAGAGGAAAACATGGACTTTAAAACATCTTTGGTGATTTGGTAGCTATCTCAACATGGGAAATAAAAAGAAGAAACAGATGATGAATTCATTGTCTCTTTGATAAACTCTTCTTTTATGTTGCACTTACACAACTAAAATTTTATGTGATTGGTGAAAATTCCTAGTAATATAGCATCAGAAACCAGCATTATTGTTCAAATATTGCAATATTTTTCAGAATTGAAATGTGATAATTTCAGTTACCACTGCAAAGGGGGAGATTAATAAAAAGAAAAGTATAAAATAGGACCAGCATAAATGTTTGGGGAGCTTGTCAAGGCTTACTTGCAACATTCTAATATAAAAAAGTGGAAATTAGATAAAGAGTGAGATTAAATTCCAGTCTTCGTTTTCTCTTTAGCTTTTATTTTCTCTTACTAGCTTAATAGCAACCTTTATAGGATGCATATGATTTAATATACACTGTATTTGAGCCTGAGTGCAAATTTGTAAATCAAGCAATTTTCATTTGCTTTACTCTGTGAAATGTGGTAAAGTATGTGTATGCTATATGAAGTGCTAACTGAGGAGTTTATATTCCACTTGGCAGCACATTAGAGCTAAACATTTGATTGGCTTTTATAAGATCCTTTTCTGACCAAAAATAAAACGGAACTAGAAATTATCTTCAATCATATAGTAAACCAACCAAAACAAACTCTCCAGGACTGTGACCCTTGGATGTGGTGATTAACAGGTACAATATTTATTCCATTCTATCTACAGCCCTTGGAAATGAAATGCATTATTATAGAGTGTGTTTCTAAAAATGGCTTGTCCCTACTCTCCTGTATCTATCTTCCCACACTCTTTTTGCTTTGATAAGTGTGAATTTACAGCAATAGGTTTGTTTCTTTTCCCCATTCCAGTGCTATAGCTTCTGTAAGTTTTCTGATTTGTCTCTATCCCAGTTATGATAGATCCACTTTAGTTCAGTCAAAGAAGCTTTCAATAGCCCTAGGGTCTTTAAAATCCATCTCTGTGACTGTTGTTGGTCCCCAGAGGAGAATATTGATATATTTAGGTCTCTTCCTGTGCCTCTGCACCTAATGACATTAAATGTTTGGGAGAGGGTGAATGGCTTTCCTCTGTCCAGGAAAATAAACGTAAGTTCTGCACAGAGCAAGGTCTCTCTCCAATAAGTAGATTTCTTAATTATTACAAAAAACCCAGATGGACCTTTTTGTTGTAATTGGGTTTTGCTGACAAAAGGAGCAAAATGTCAAAAATTTACTTTACAAGAATTTAAGTTTGTCATGAAAGTCACATGGAGATGACACGATGGTCTCAACAGAACTGATATAGTCAGCTCAGCAGTGCCCTGAAGATATGCTAAAAAATGTGGAGCTGGGAATCATAATTACCTGTTCTCTTGGTATGCTTTCTACCTTGGTGGCAGTTTGGAACTTAAAAGACACAAATTTCTGGGAGCTTCAGAACCTACATCTTAGAAAGCAGGAAATCTGAGGTGCTTCTCCAGTACATTCTCCATGAAGACACACATAAGCCTGCCGAAAATGTTTCTGAAAGAGAAATAAATTGTGATCTTATGGCATCAGCCACCTGCTGGGTGAAGGAAGCAGAGAGCAAAGGCAGCTCCTGTGTAGGATATCTCTTTAGCTTACACTAAGTGAAACTCCAGAACCCACTTTAACCTGATCTAACCTCACTTACGCTGCTGGGAAGACTCATGGAGTCTAACATAATGAAAACTAAAACTTTATTCAAAACTTTATGGACTATGAAGTTACTACAACACAGAAAAGCATTTGCTTGCCTGTTTAATATTTTTTTTGTATCTTGGTATGACTTTATTGCATTCTAAGGTTTTCCTGTGCTATTTTTTCATTATAATGAAACTGTAAGTCTGAATAGGTTCAGGTCATTGCATTTATTTTTGTTTTGTTTGGTGTTTTTTTTGTTTGCTTTTTTTTGGTTTTGTTTTTGTTTTTGTTTTTTTTTTGTTTTTTTTTGTCTCACTGATGCAATAGAGTGAATCATGGCCAGTGACTTTATGCAAAAATATTTTTTCATTTAGAACAGGAGTTTTTTAAAAAACATATCCCAAACCAAGCTTGCTATATATTATATTTTATCCGTATGGGAATCAGTAGCACTAAGGTGCTTAATTGCTTTTTCTATTACAACTGTCCACTCATCCCTGACCTTATCCTCAAATATTTCTTTAGGGTTAGAAAGCCAGTCAGGGAAGTAAGTATTATTTCCCCCCTGAGCAAGTCTGGTATTTAGAAAGACAGTTTTATTTCTGTGTTAAGAGCATCTCTACCATATCTCCAGAACTTTTTTTGGAAGTTTCTAAGGATGTGTAATGCAGTAAGAAAATCATATCAGTCAGCTCAGTTGGTTAGCTTCCCTAAATACAAGAAATATCCACTTCCACAGGTTCTCTTCAGAGTAGAAGCTTAACTTATTAGTTCTACTGCTATTTCCTTATGCAATATGTCTCTAATGCCTAAATATTACTTGATCTCTTTTCTCATTTCAAGTACAATGAAGAGTCTTGTCCCACACAGACAATTTATTGAACAGAGAACCCCTCTAACTTTAAATTATTGGGAACTGGATGAAATTTTATTCTATTTATCTGTTTTGAAAATGCAGCTCTTGAATGAGTTGGTGTGATCTTCAACAGGATCTTTTTACATTTTCATAAATTGGTTTCAAACTTTTTTTTTTTAATAAATAGACATAAGATTTTTTTTTTCCATTCTTACTCAATGTAGCACACCTAGACCCTCATTCATCCTTGTTTTGTGTTTTGTCAGAGGAGAGTTAAAAGACTGGTTAATCCTATGCCAATATCATCAACACAGTGGTGAGCAAACTGAAATATTTTTACATTTTTTATATACCTAATTCACCCAAAATATTTTGTCCAAGATCACCATATCAGATACTTTCACAGGTAGACTACAGATATATTAGTTTCAGTAAATTTGTAGTCATTAAACTTCTTCTGGCAAAATCTACCTGCAATAGACCTTTGTTGCAGTTTATGCCATTGTCCTCATCTCACCACATTCTTCGCTGACCTTCCCTTCAGAATCTGTCCCAAAATCTTGAGTAATAATTGGGACTTTCACCTGTTTTTGTTCTTCTGTTCTACAGGCAGAAAAATGTTGACAGGTTCTTTGAAAAATCCTTCCTACTAAACATTCTGCATGGTATGCCATTACTATTACAAGCTAATACTTCACAGGATTATGTTTCCTTAAAAATTTGCAAGTATTTGTAAACAAATAGCAATTAAAAATTCCCTTGATTCTTATTTCTTGTCATTCCAATGATACATTTCAGTATAACCAAAAAATGTTGATTGGAAGGACCATACAAAGTTTATTTAGTCAATATGCCTTCCCCAGTATGGCATCAGTGCGTATATACAAAGGAAAATAGAGCACTACCACCTTTTTATTTATTTTCAGTTTATGATGTGTCATTCTTAAGACTTCCAACAATGCAGACTCCATGGCCCTGTCCAACAATATATTTGGATGCATCACCACCTATGATATTGAACATTTCTCTTAGTATCTTTTCTGATTATTATTTGCTTAGTGTGAATCTTCTCCCCATTCTATCATCTTCCATGTGTTCAGGAACTTACTTTCTGTCTCTTCACAATTATCTTTTGCATATTTAAATGTGGTTTCTTATCACCTTTGGAGCTTCTATTCTACAGCTAAACAATGCCCATACTCTATCCTCATACATCATATTTTTCAAAACAGTGTTATAGTTTGTCTCATGGTTTTATCATTAAGCCATACCTTTTCTGCTGTGCAGTATCAGAACCTGGACAAAATCTCCCCTGAAGTTTGTCAAAGCTAAGTAAAATATATTTCCAGCATATATTGTATTGGTTATTCTGTTAATCAGAGGGAAAAGAAAGGCATCACCTTTATCAGAAATAGGATGTAATTTTGTATTTATGGTGGGACTGGAATCAATGACACTCAGGTTTTCTTCTCAGGAATAATGATTTATCTAGTTCTGTCATCTCTGTTTACAAAGTTGATTACACCATTTAAATGTACAATTTTCCATTTGTCTTATTGTAGACTTAATCCATGGTTGTTATAAACTTATGAAACTCTACTGAGACTCCTGGTTTGTTTGAGGATCTGGACCTAAAAGTGAATCTACAATAAATTTATGGGATTTTTTATTTTCTAATTTGTACCTTGAGTGTGTTAGGTTTCCAGGAAATCTTTTTGCTGATATATGATATATGGTAGAACCTAGAACTGTTTCTTACTTTCAAAAAAAACCTGGAATGTGGGCTAACATCTTTCATGTGAATGTACAGTAGGAAATTGTTATGATTATAACTAGATATATATCTATATAGGCAAAATATTTCTCATTTTTTAATTTAAATATGGAAAACTTTTCATTCAAAATCTGGGGAACACTTGGAGGAATAGTATGTTGGCTCAAAATGGGCATATTAAGAAATCTATTGGACTGTTCTATATAGTTCTATGAAGTAAACTCATTAAATGTATTCCTTTTCTGCAAAGTTCTGAGGCTTGCTTGCAGTTGTCATCATTATTCAGATAACATAAAAATATTCTACCTATAAATGTAGTCTCAAGAAACAGCATATTGTACTCAATGAAAAATCCATTCTGTCAGTCAACACAGATTTTTTAATCTCTACTGAAAGAAGATGGGAGAGAAAAGTGTTTATTTTATCTTATGATTACTTTGCCTTAACTCTCTGCCCTAAAGAAAAAAATACAATTCAGAAAAAGGTAAGGAAAAATAACAGTGAGAATGAATCACCAAATGAGGTACAGCATAATCACTGATGGAAGAACAGAGACTGATAAAGGTAATAACATTTCACTGTCTTCTTAAAAGAACCTGAAATTAACTGGTAAATACTAAACTAAACTCAAAAGATAAATCTATGACTAGAATTATGGCTACTCTTCCATAGAGAATTTTTAGTTTCTGCAGACAAGCATTATGTATGGTTGAAAGAAATATTACAGTATGTTTCACACAAGAATTCAGAAATAGCCAAATACCACTCAAAAGAAATGTGACTGTCTCTGTTTAGGTACAAGTTTGGCCTCACTGAAGTCAAAGGAATATCTTCTATTATTAGTAACTATTCAAAATCCTTGTGAGTGCTTTGACACCATGACTCAAATTATGGTTAATCAGTTGCTCACTCTTCCTTGAAGGCTTGTCATTCCTGTTAGCTGGGGATTCCTGATCTCCCTAAACAAACTCAGATTAATACCAAATTCATCAATTTAACTTTCCTACCTGTCCTGGGGCAATTTAGCAAGCAGCAAGGCAGAACAAAGAGACATTCCTCAACAAATAGTCAAGACTGCCTGTCCAATTTCTGGAATCCAAAGATCCTAGCTACAGTTTCCTGGAAGCAGAATATTTCTTTCTGACAAACATCTCTACATGGTTGCTAATTGTCTACAGAACAAATGTTAATTATTTGTCACTATCAAAATCATATATTTTGCTTCATGGATTCTTGGCTTGTTTCCAACTGCCATGGGGAAGGATTGACCATTTGTTCTTTGTGACACTCTAAGTTCCAGCATAGTTCAGTTGAATGTTGGGTTGTAGTTCTCATTAGCTTCTTAACATTAATGTTTCCTAGCATAAGAACAGTGAAGTAGCTGAGAACTTCCCTGTAAATTATTATGTACACTTTTTATCATCAGTTATGCATGTTTACACCAGTCCATTAATGACACACACAAGTATCTGTCTATACCTGAAAACAGCTACTTGAGTTTGTGAATACATTCTGCTTTCCAATATTGATATGAATTTCAATTTTTGCTCTGCAAATTGTGTATAGACCACAAACTAAACATGTCTAGCATTTTGTGAAGGCAATTTTCTTATCCAACATGCACCATATTCCAGCAGTGTAATTACCATGGAGTAAAGTAATGTTGTGCCCTAACTATTGAAAATGCAAACAGCAAACCTGATACAAAAATAATCAATAAGTGAAAATTATGCATAATTATATTTTTGTTTGATTATCTAGGTGCAGTTAATACCAAAGAGCTAAATAATTGTTAATTGAGTTTACATAAGCCATGAAAATCACTGTTAATTTTGCTCCCAAAGTTTCTGAGGCTTTGAAATTTGGCTTTTCTCATTAAAAAAAAATCCCTTAAATTTTTGTTTTTCTGAAAAGACTCTTCAGTGAGGCTTCCTGGATGTAATGGTTCCTCATCTAGATTAAAACATTATCTATGGAAAAGACAATTATCATTCTCTTTGGGTTACATCATAATTTCCAAAATGTCTAAAACCATATTTTTCTTTTGATCCATCTTTATTTGTTAGTTACTGATGCCCTAATCACTGTTTGATTCCTTTACCACCAAAATCAACACTTTTAGATTCTCAACATATGTATACATATACATACTTAAAGAAATACTGTCATTACACCTAAGGAAAGATCTGTTCTATGACCAAATACAATGAGGAAATTATGCAAATTGTACTGTAACACAATCCTTTTAAAGGATTATACTGTATTGTGGAGGGATTCCAAAATGATGGAAGTGTGGAATTATTTTCATCCAGAAAACACTTTGTCTCAAATATAATAATTCTCAGTGTTTTATTTATAATATGATAATCCAGTTTAGCATAGGTCCTGAGAAATTTTGGAGTTTGAATATTAAATTACCTAAACCATTCCATATTTTTCAAATATTTTATCCATTTTTTCCAGTCAGTTCCACGTACTCTGTAAAAAAAAAAAAAAAAAAAAAAAAAAAATTAAAACCTT